>JAVLVB010001023.1:1490816-1519535 GCA_032876305.1 Orestias chungarensis | reverse complement strand
TTTTTTTTTTTTTTTTTTGCATTATAAGAATATGTGTTGGGGTTAATTGAAGTGATCTTTATCAGTGTGTGGGTGGACTGGACAAACAGAAGTTAGTCTGCATATAGATGTGTATATGCGCGCAAAGGCTTTATTAAGATTGTGTCATTATTTTACCCCATCTCTCAATCTGCTCCTTATGCATAATATGTTTATATCGTTGTAAGAAGGAGGCCCACAGGGCAGATCTTGATTTTTCCTTTGTGAGAAGCCCAACAACCCTCCAAACCTCAAGTACTAGCCTTCATAGTTGCTCTTATATGCTGAATCAATATACAATGAGCAGTGGGACATAATGAAATGTGAAATGGAAGGGTTTTATTTGAGGAAATAACATTTGGGGGAATAAAGACAGAAAGCAGAGCAGCGTTTCCCGAAAGAAACAGGACAGTAATGTGTTGTAATGGGCAGATTTATTTTGCCTGTGGTTACATGTTGTTTAACAAATCAAACTTTTCTTTTAGTTTAGCAACTGAAGGCTGTATTACAGGGGGAGTTTATTTAACTGATTACTGATTTAAACATATTATTAAAGGATAGTAATAGCATTATTCTGCTCAGTTTGTATCAGGTAAAATCTTATGACCATCTACTTCCTGCTTTGATGATTCACTTCTTTAACAATTTCATATATAAGTGTATTGTTACAATCAATGTTGTGCTACTTCTTCTTTTCTTTGCCTCCTTAGAATTTTTCGAGTGACTGTGAGTGATTTTCAGTTTTTCCGTCAAGGAGAGGTTGCCCTTTTTGTCCGCCTGGAAAAAAATGAATTATCTTCTGTCTTCATTATCTTATCTCCGATTCAAATCAGCTCTCTAATCCATTCCACCCACGTTTCATACACTCCCAGACTGTTGACACTTGCTGCTGCTGACATTTAATTTAGGCACCATGCAATTTGCACTTTGGAGGAGACAGTCACTACTTGCTTAGCCTTTCGAATTATTAGCACCATATTGGTGCGGTAGATCCATTTTCCTGTTTTCGTTTAGTTTTTTTTTTCTACATGGACATTTAATGTTTAAGTGACAAGTTGTACCAGAAAAAGGCTTTAAAACAATTAAATATCTTATCTTGTTTATCTTAACTGTTTTATTCTATTCTTTGTTAAATCTAATGAAATTATTTATCAAATACGCATTTTAATTTAAATAGTTTTAAATATAGTTATTTAAAGGATTAAGCGCACATTTGAAATGCTTTAAATTCAACATGTGCATAAGAGGATTAGGTTGTAATAAGTCATTAAAATGTTGCTACCTTATTTAAAGCTGATAAATCGAAGGTCGTTCAGAAAGGTATTTTTTCATTAAAATTGATTTAAAATTAGCTAGTATAGTAGTTTAGTAGTAGTAGTAAAACACACTAAATCTCATTTTGCTTATTTATTACTAAATAAAGAGTATTTGTTTGATTATTTACACCTTTTTGTCTGATTTTAGGAATACGTTTCTGTTAACTTCCTTCTAGTCTTTCAATTTTAACTGAACTTATAGTTCAGTTAAACATAATGAAATGAATTAATGAATAAGATTCAAAAATGTTTTTTGCTTAGTAATGGTTTCAATGTTTTCATTAAAGGAACAAAGCATGTTTATCTTAACAAGAACTGGGATCTACCTGCAGTCTACTTTATTTTTAGAACCAGTGTATGCAGTGTACCATTTTATTTCAATAAATCAATAACTTTTGGTAAAGGTTTTGGTATATAGTAGGCAAACCTGGTAATGGTACAGCATGTTGAGTCTCTTCCAGTCACCATCAATCTTTGTGGTTATGTCCTCATCTTGCAGGATCATGCGTTGTCCTCTACCCTGGCGCCACTCTGCAAATAAACAGCACATGAAAAAGAATTAACCTTTTTTCCAAAAAACTACGCTTCACTGAAATACCTTTAGTTTGTCTACTCTGAGAAATTTATTTAAATCCCTTCTCTCAATCTATCAACAAATCACCAAACCTTGCCATGTTGTTTTCTGTACTAAGTTGCCGCTGGGACAAGGAGGAGAGGATTTTAGTGGTTGTACTAACATCTGACTTTTTCTTTTGGGAATTGCAACCACTTTTCAACCACAACAACTAAAAATGAAATCCTAAAAGTGATGCTTGCAGTGGCAATCAATATTTGGTGGTAAAGTGCAAAATGGGAATGAGTTTTGGTTGGTTACTTGTTTTAAATGTATTGTTTTTACTAATCATTACCACATTAAACTTCAGATAGATATATTGTTTTAAAAAAACGTGTTTGCTAGAAATATGATCCAGAGGGATTTTACTACGTCTTGCGCATCAAGTACAACACACAGATAACGTTAACTCGGAGTTAAATGTGGATAAATTGAGACAATAGTACAGAGTTATTTTGCAATACAGAAAGTCTTTACCAATCCAACCGTGAAGCAAAAATAACAGCAAAAAAAAACATCATACATTTTATACCATCATCTAAAAAATCAGAAGTGTTTTATTTTGTTGTGTCCTGTAACCCTACCACTGTTCCAGAGGGGTCAGACAAACCTCATGTAAGCTTTTAATGTTTTTTGTTGTTGTCGTTTCCCTAGTTTTCCAGCTTGTATTCAATGATTCAATGCAGAATTTCTGAGCTTCCCCTCAATTTTTATATTTGTTGATTTGCCCATCTCAATGTCCTGGAGGCGTCTGTCCACTGTGACATCTGCCTTTCTCTGCATGAACACAGAGCCAGGACTGTAGGAGGGTTAATAAAACAACAGGAAGAGACATACACAATTTCTCCATCAAATTACATTTAGGCAGCACTTACAACAGGCCTCTCATGTCTGTTTAGCATCAGCAAATAACCATTAGATCAAATAGTCCAGAAAAATTATTTAGGAGGGGAATGGCATGTTGAAAAGAGGCGGCTGGGTCTTGTGTTTTTTTTTGTTTTTTTGTTGGCATCTAGAGTTTTCTGAATACATCATTCTCTCTGTACTCCTTGCCGAGTTTCCTCGGGTGTGTCGGTCACTGTCATCTGCTATTCTGATCACAAACAGAAAAAACAAAGCAGCAATCACTGTGCTGGCTGATGAGGCTTGTCTTTGGAGAATCCACCAGAAGTGTGTTCACATTTTAAAAAAATCTGCGTGAAATAAAGATTCTCCTGTTGTTTCAGTCTGTGCAGTACATCTTTCTATAAAGATGCAAATGAGCTCTGGGCTCCACTCAAGGCCCGGTAAACAAATGAAGCATAGAGCAAAAGAAATGGCAGAAACGATTTAATAATAACAACAAACATAGGGTAAAACCAGAGCAAACTGAGATACCCCTGTTCCCAAATCTGGTCGTTTTTAATCATTCAAATCAGAAGTCTGTGTACCTTTGTGTGGGCTGACAGTATAGATCCAAACACATCCTAGCAATCAAGGGCCTTAGAAAACAAATGAGGGGCCTCTGCTTCTTCACATAGATCCATAACATATTTTTGAATAGATGCATAAATACAGTGTCTCAAAGAAATATTCATGCCTCCTAAATAACAATGTATTTAATTGGGATTTTTAATAAAATCAAATCAACTTGGTGTATAGTTGTGAAGTGGAAGGAAAAGCATAAATTCTTTAAAGCGTATTATAAAGGCATCGGTGAACAACAACTTTCTAATCTTGCCTTAGATTCCCATTTGGTTTTAGGTCTGTACTTTGACAAGACCAAATTAACACTAGAAATTATAATTTGAAATGAACCACGGTTATCAAACACCAGTGAATGATGTTCGATTTTATTTTTTCAAATAATTTTCAGCATCATAACTAATGACAGGCAGAGAAAGTAACTGAGCTATTTAAATCTACTTAATTGGAAGAGAAAGAGATCTTGAACGTCCTTAGTGACTGGCATTGGACTCAGCTGGTTTAAAAAAAAATCTGCCATGGCTCTGGATGTATGTTTAAGGTCTTCAGGCTCTTTCCAAATCTACTGGTTTAAAAAGACTGATGTTGTTCTTGTTTTCATGATGGTAGGTCCTCCGCTTAGGTCTGAAGTATAAACCTCAAACATGATTTTTTTCTCTCTCGTTGCCCATCCATTCTCTGTTTCAGTGCATGGACATATCTTAGTAGATGTTGAGTGGTTCTGTGCGGTCTAAATATGACTGAAACATGTCTACAACTTCAACCTTGATCTGTTTGGCGAGTTCCTTGGTCTTCAGGATTTTGACTGTTCTATTCTCTATTAAAGCTTACAAGCCTTCGGAGAACAGACATTTGATTATTTTTAGGGTTATTTATAAAAAAGAGATTGGCATTAACATAGACATTAATATAAGCTTTTAGTATTTCAGCTTTATGTTCCTCCCTAATAGTTTTATGCTAAACTGCCTTGACAAAAAATTAATAAAAATATAAAATTTTTAGTGTTGACAAAATGTGAAAGGATTACTATTGCAAGGTACTGTATGATGGCAGCACAGAGTCTTTTATTTGGTGTCCTTAAGAATAAACATCACAGGTATACTTAGGTGGACTGTGGCTTGGAGAACTATAGAAATAAAACAACACACGGAGAATAACACGTTTGATCAATATGTCTCAAGACAGGCCAACCACAGATCCCATCACCCTTATAAGCCACTGTAATCAGTCTTAGTGTGAGCTGGGCATTAGACTGGTACTAAATGTTTACCCGTTATTTTATGAAACTGAGTGTGTAAAAAAACAATTTAAAGTAAAGCCAGGTTCAATTAAATAGTTACCATCAAAAAAACAAAAAAACAAGACCAAGATCCTAATTACATTTGCAAATTAAAAACCTACACGCATATGTGCTGAGAGTATTAATGGATTGTGATTAAAACTTTCCTCTAATCTTGCAATACATGTTGGATACGTTCGTTGAATAAAGAAATGAAGAAAAAGCATGACAATAAAATAAGTAAACTACGTGTCCTTCCTAAAGGGTTACACCGATTTTTCTTTTCCAAGAGTGCTTTCAAAAGGATGAACAAGTTTTTTCCATTTAGCCTTCTCACAGACAGATTCCCCATGGTATGCACTCAGCCCATCTTAGATTTTGGCTTTGAAAAATCCATTTAGCAATATCAACCCATAAAAAGACCAATGTATTCTGTTGAGACAACCTGTAGGTATTAGGTCAACACTATTTTACCTGGGCACTGTTTAAAAGCAGTCAGGTAAAATGGAAGATTCTGTGAGATGCTCAAACATCTTTAACACATTAGAAAAAAAGTCTACTCATAATGTGGTCACAAGAAAATGGAAAAAAAAATACCTCCATTGAGTTAATGACAGAATGTAAACAAACAGGAGAGGAAGATGTCTTTACATTTCTAAGTAGTTTTGTACTTCTTAGAAGAGGTTCCTAAAAATATTTTTCTTTTTTCTGTATTTAAAAAAAATCCAATGTAAATAAATAAAAATAAAAAATTCAAAATATTTATTTTCAACATTTTTTCAACTTTCCATCATTTGATGGAGACATAAATTTCAATATATTTTAATGATTTAAGGTGTGAATACTGACTACACCATTAATTTAAATAGGATTTCTTGTAGGATTGCCATTTACAAAGCTCCCCAAATCTTTCCATCAACTCTGATAGACCTTTTTTGTCCCTGCTAAAGACAACCTCACATTATCATGTAGCCAAAACCACCTGTTACCCTGGAAATGGTTTGTTTAGAGTGATATGCAGTTTTAATTTCTGAAAACATTGTTTTGCCAATAGGCCAAAAAGTTAAAATTTGCTCTTACCCAAGAGCTTTGTTTGGTTTCAGTCCTATATGGCACTGGCTTTATTATTTTTACTCCATATAGGACAGAATTATAGAATATTTGATCAACAGTTTCAATACTAGATTTAGTAGCTCCTCCTCCTGGTCTCTGAAGAAATTTCCCTTATATTTACTTTCGTTAGTCAGTGTAAAAGGGAAGCATCCCACAAATGCCTCCCACACTCGTAAACTATTTGCAATATTTGTCAACCATGTATTATTTTTCTTCGGAGTCAGAATTCTGCTCCACTTTGTTTTGTCACAAAAAGTCCCACTGAAATATGGTGAAGCATGTGGATTTAAGTTGTGCAAACTTAAATTGGGATTCAAGTCTGAGTTAAAACCCATCCCAAAAAGAGAAACAATTATACTGTTTTATGCATAACACATAATCAGCATGGTTACTGAACCATGGTATATTTGTCATGCTGTAATTTGCAACATAATAAAAGAAAAAAACATATTTGGCAAATTATTTTTGACTGTTCAAGCCTAGGATTCTTACCTAGATCCATATCTGAGGCCTTTAGGCGGTGTGAATACGGAACGTTTTTGTAGATGGCATCCAAGATCTTCTCCTTCACCTGACTTATTGTGTCACAATTTAGAACTTTTACTTGTATCTCCGGACTTTTCTCATTTTCTGGATGTATGCAGTTGACCACCTGCAGCAAAAACACAAAATTGGCACATCGACGGAAAGAAATGTAAGGACTTACTAAATCCAAATTACTGACATTTCACACAGAAAAACAAGATTTTCCAAGATTATTTAATCTGAAGGGCGAATTAAATGCTATAATGCCATCATTTGAGAAGAAATATTTTATATTCCATATATTTTTTTCTCATCTTTCCCTATGTGTCATTTTTCCTTCGTCCTTAAGGACACGACGGCAGCGCGCCGCAGGTGCAGCAGCTACGGGTCTTCGTCACCCTGTCATTTCGTTCGTGCTCATGTACCCCATGTGTTGCGAATGACAATAAATTGTTTCTGTATCTGATTCTGATATATTCATTATCTTTTTAATCCATGTTGTGGCTTGCTGCTCTATTAGATAATAATGAATTTGTGGATAAAAGACAACATTTTAATATAATACACAACCTGATCGTACCTTAAACCTTGGACATAATGTGATGTGGCGATGATAAAACATTATTTACATCGCTTCTGTTATATTGTTCTCGGTGCTTGTTATATTATTGAGTGTTTGTAGTGATAACGCTGCTTAATCGATAATATGATAAAGATGTCAAAATACAACTATTATCTTTATTTATATTTGGAAAAGTATGCCGTTTAGCTATAACGTAACATTAGAAGCATAGAGAGAATTACATTTCTTCATAATAATTATTGTAATACTGTTGAACACAATGGACCAGATACCAAAAATAGAAACAGCAGAAAACCAAAAAATGGCTGTGACCCCATAGGTGAAAGCTTCTATTCGCTGGTGGAGATGACTAACAAAAAGATTTGGTTAATGACCGACATGGTGCAGAAAAGGAAATCTTTATAGCGTCTCAACTTTCACGCAGTCATACATGCATAGAAACCCTGCTCTCTTACTGACAGCTCTTGCCACTAGTGAGGTCACCACTCTCGTGCCCCCTGTGCATGTCAAGCGTGAAAACAACAACTTCTGTGTCCCTTAGCACATCTCATGACCGGCCACCCATGACCACCCAATTCACTCTTCCTGTCCATGAAAGCATATTAAGCATCTCCCTTAAGCCCTGGTACCCCAGGGCAGGTGAAACCCTTACCAGTGTCTTGTAGTCAATCTGTTGTCTGATGAGCTTGTCTTCGCTGAGCGAGTAGCGAGCCTCTCCTGTTATCGAGTCAATGGGGCCTTTCTCCATCTGCTGCTTGATGGCACAGAAGAGGGAGAAGAGGGGCTCGCCTGCACACTCCTACAATAACATTTGAACAAAACAGGTTCAATAGAAGCAGATTAACGTTAAAGCTGAGAACAAGTTATGTAAAATTGTTCTGTTGATCTAGCAGGTAAATACACAGACGTTTTTGATTACAATGCAACAAATTCATGCCCGTACGAACAGTTACTACTCTGCAAGTAGCAAACAACTTTTCCCTACATAAAATTCTTAGCTCAGCTGTAGGCTCCTTACAATTTCTGAAGAAAACACAAGTTACAGCACCTTTAGAAACTTGTAGAGGAGAAATGTAAACCAGTTCGTCAGCATTTTCTCTGCAACAGACTCCGTCCTGAAAATAAACACAGAGTACATGCTAAAGATGTGACCCTGCACCGTCATTAACATGATACATATTCAACATTGACAAATCTTCTGCCAGAAACAGCAGCGCCTGCTAATGAATAGGGGTTTCCGGACAAATATATCTGTTAGGACATGAACTGGGAGAGCATTTGTACACAGTAGAAGTTGGCCTTTCAGACAATCCTTCGACTGGCTTTCATGCTCAGGCACGGAAAGGGCAGCTTGCTTACTGGGGGTGCGGAGATTTTAATATGAACCAAACCAATTAAAAACCTTTATTTGATCCTGGTGGATTGATGTTGTTATGGGCTGCATCGGCTCTGTTATAACACTGGCCTCATTATCAAGCGGTCCCTCGCCTATTCACTGGACTAACACTCGATCCGGGCACAATAGAAAGTGAATGAATACATCTGCTTCTCCTTCTCCGCTTGGCATCTATGCTTCACTGGTGTGACAAAATAGGGTGTGTGTGCGTGAATTGACCTGGGCCAACAGTGTGATTGATCTCGTGTGAATGACTAATATGGATGCAAAATAACAACAGCGGTGGTGGCAGGAGGGAAAAAGGAGAGGGTAGGATTGGATATCCTTTGACAGCAACCCTCTTGGTTAGCAGCGGGAATATGTGGGTAATAACAAACACACACCCCTGCCTCTGTTTTAAATGAAAGACTACCGTAGACATCAATATTTCAGGATTAGTGTCCATTGTGACTATTTGTGTGTGCAGTTTTTGTCCTTACTGAGTCGGCTGTCACCTGCAGCCCTCCCTCCCTCCACCATTCAGGCTGCCTCATAAAAAAAAGGCCTCCACACAGCAGCACGCGGGGAACATGGTGTGCCAATGGGGTAGTCTGGTACCCCCCACCAGGGCTGGCACAACACCTGGAGGGGATTAACTTCCTGCCTCTCACTGTGCCTCCACTTTTATTTAGCCAGTCCCACCCTTTTCTCCAGCCATAGATCCAAGGGTCAACAAGGTCACTTTTCATCTTTTCTCTCATGGGCCTTTGCTGACTTTCTTCTTCACTCATTTCCATTTGGCTGCCCTATTCTGGATCATGTAATCATGCACACTTCCAATTCCTTTCCATTTTCACAAGTCTAGCTTATCAGGGATAAAAGAGGCAAGTCTAAAAAGAGGAGGTGCATAAGGAAGGAAGGAAGGAAATAAGGAGCAGTAGAAGAATGAAGAGGAGAATGAAGAACAAATAGCTTGGCTGAGTCTCAGCCTCACATTTCTTTTTCTTTAACTTCCTTTTACTTAGTCGATTTGAATGGACATGTGTGTTTTCTTTTGTGCCTTTGTGCCCAGGCGAGTGTGGCAGCTTCAAGCCTACTGTGCAAAAAGCACAAATTAATCCCACTGCGTACGAATCCAAAAATTAGCCCCTGTGTTTACTACTCTATCACAAGTGTGTGTGTGTGTGAATGACAGCGGGTGCCAGCCCAGCAGTAACAACAAGTCTTGGCACAGTTCTACAATTTAGCTTATGCTCATTCTCACTCACAGCACTCTCTACTGGGAGCCGTGATAAATTCAGCACCATGATGGATCTGCTTAACATCTAAAATTTGTGTCTGGTATTACACAGTTTTAAAACAATCTCATCCCAACCTCTCCTCAGCTAATAATCCAAACACATCAACCTATGTTTGGGTTAATCGTTTGAAAATTGTGGTGCCAGTCTTTCCCCACTTGGCAGTCAATCAGAGGGCCAGTGGAAGCTTGGAAGGAACTAAAACCCAGAAGGCATGGGAGAGTTTAGGTAAACCTGATTAAACAGGGACAGTGGGGTATCAGACAATACAAAATAGCGTCCTTCCTACCATTTTGGGTTTTTTACATTTTGTATAATAATATATGCCTGTAGCTAGTCGCTAAAAGTAAAATTGAGATTTGAAGACAACTAAACAACTAAAGCCATTAGAAGGATCTTTTGCCATGTCATGTACCATTTTTTTGGCAAATAACAATTTAATTTAATTTATTACATATAAAATGTAGTAGTTATTCTTGAATAATGCTAAATTCACGCCAGGTTTCCAAGATATTTTTTATGTCCATTTAGGTTTTGTGTATCATTTGTTCAGTATTTGACGTTGAAACTAAAAGAAATCCTGACTTTTGTCATCTATATATTTTATATGGCAGATTCCTTGAAAAGCAGGCACATTTTTCAATGTCAATAACTTAAGTGGATAATACAAACAATAAACATTCTTAAACAGAATGTTGTTTAAATTTAAAAAACAACATGTGCGGTCTTACTAATTTTATACAACATTTAGACCTCTAAATCTGCAAAAACAAAACAACAACAAAAAAAACAAAGAAAAAATGTAAATTATAAGTTTGTGAAAGAATTACATTTTTATAAGAGGTAATCACCTTTGGCTGCTTTAATTGCAGTAAAATCCATCCATCTTTATTTTCGGACCTGCTCTGCATATATACTTCTATCCATATCACATTAGCATCAGGAACGAAAGTGTTAATGTGTCTTAAATGTTTATTAATCATAGAAATGCACTTAAAATTTACTTAAAAACTTTCTTAGAGTAATTACTTCTTATAAATACCAAAATGGCTACAATTCATCAAAACATAACACATTCTACCAACCCCGACCTAATGTGTCTGCTTTTCATGAAGCCTGCCATACGCCTCTTTCACCCAAAGTAAAGCTATCCAAGTCCCTTTAGTACTCTTAAAACGTATTGTTTTGTATAAAGCAAACAGCATTTAAAATCTAACATTGTGCACAGATGGGACGGGAACAATCACTTGTTCTTTTTAATAAGAAGCACAAACAGATCTTAATGTTCAAATTAATAATTAAAGCTGCCAGTTAATTAGAAAAAAAGGACAAAAAACATATTAATAAAAATATTGTTATTTAAATAATATTAAACCAAAAAAATTAAATTAAAATTAAATTAAATTAAAATATTAAAGGGTTATAAGGAACTTTCTCTACATTGTAAGTCCCTAAGAAAATTAACAAAATATTTTTGCTAAATACACTTTTCAAAGGCTTATTGCTATTAGATGGTTAATTAGAGTCAGCCTATTAACAGACATCTTTTTTACAGTTTAAAAAGTGTAGTTTTAAAGCAGAAATGCACCGATAAGAGCATTTGACAGAGTTTCACAATGTTTTTCCCTACACTAAATATTACCAAACTGCCCAATTTTTTTCCTTCACATAAACAAGGAAAATATGTCGTAACACCTTTTCAGCCAACTGGTCAGCAGTATGCAACAACTGTTGGGGTATTGCTGCATTCAGATGCATAAATCAGGAGATAACTCTGTGTTTTTGTCCTGCATCGCTTTAAAAGAAAAAAAAACACTAAAACTCCCCAGGAGAAGAAAATTAAATAAGGGGGGATGCGTTTTCAAGTCAGGTATCTTAAGTCTTGGTACACCACCTAAAAATGTGAGAATCCAGTTGAGAAGTTACATTAAAGGCGATTTTCTGTACTGGATTGAATGTAATGCAGAAACTAACCATTTCCATTTTTTCACCTCATGTATGGAGGAAGAAGATGGGTCGTTCAGTGCACCTGCACTGATGCATGTGCCTCAGAAACTTCTTGTTTCTTAAAAATTTGGAGTAAAAAAATTATTACCTATCAAAAAACAGATTCAATATGGACCTTTTGGCCCGTCCACCTGCATGCTGATGGGGTCCCTGTCCTGGAGGGCAATGCTGCGATTAGCACATCAGCATATTATTTCCTCTTGACCATAATAATAACTAATATTTTGATGGTTAAACTGCAGCCAAATAACGCCTAAGGCATGCAGGAGGATGTTTAGCTCTGTGTGACAGAAAGAGTGAGAGAGATAGAGATAAAGCTGAAAAAGAAGTTAAAGGAGTAGAATACAGGAAGCAATCTGACAGATGGTAGGGGAAGGCTCTTGTTAGTTAGCTTGCCTCGTGGTTGTGCTTCAGCACAGGTTGAGATGAGACAGATGGAAGGATGTGAGCTTGTGTGTGGAACGAAGGGAGAAACACACACACAGATTTCTTGGAAGAGTGGGTAGTTGGTAGCTGTGCTAATATGCCATGCCAGAGCTCACGCACTTTAAGCATTGATTTTGCAATCAGTAAAACAGGAAAGGGGAGGTAAAGGCTGGGACAATAGGTTGCTATGGCGAGCGTAATACAATAAAAGAGAAATAAAGCAAAGTCTAACATTACACATGCAATACACTGCTTAACTAGACAGACAGGAAGAGAGCTGTGAGGAGCCAACAAACAGAGACAGAAAGAGGAATAACACCAAAAATGAGCAAACACAAAAACACTTTAGGAAGCACAGAGATGAAACAAATTAAAGAGATAAAAAGACAGAGGGGGTGAATGCTCCCGTGCTTAAGCTTCCAAGTTTTTTTGACTGTATCCAGGCTATTTTTATCTGCTATCCAAGGACACAGGGTGGG
The DNA here is from genome assembly GCA_032876305.1 of Orestias chungarensis. Taxonomy (NCBI): domain Eukaryota; kingdom Metazoa; phylum Chordata; class Actinopteri; order Cyprinodontiformes; family Cyprinodontidae; genus Orestias; species Orestias chungarensis. The sequence continues at coordinate 1,507,039 of JAVLVB010001023.1, read as the reverse complement.
ATAGCTTGCCATATCGGATCTGAAAGTCATGCTGGTTCAGTGAAGGACTAAGCAGGAAATTTGAGGTGTAATAATGGGATGCAACAATCTGATCAGTGGCCATCGCCGTCGTATGCACGACAATTGGGAAATCAACCTGAATGTGGATGTGATGTGAACATGTGTTTCTCCTTCTGTGCAGTCAGCATGCACTGGCATTTTCCCCGGGTTTTCAGTCTCTGTGTTGTCATCAAGGAGGAGGAATGTGCTTTGAATTTTTATGTTGTGGTTTTCGTTTTGTGGACGCACCAAATTACAGTTACAGTGCTTTATCTAATAGACCAATATGAATGTAATTGGATAAATAGTATATCACAGTTCTATAAAAACATCTGTTTTCATTGTAGTCATTACCTCTTATTGAGCCTCTCTAAAGTATCTACAGACGGGAAATGTTGCTTAATTACTTTTACACCATTCTGAGTTAAGTCAGCTTGTATAGAAACATACATTTCTAGGTCTTTCTCATATTTTAACTCTGGCCCGATTAAATTTTCTTTTTTGTTTTTCAAAACAACAAACAAGCATCATGAAAAGCTTTAGTAAAATGTGCTCTGATTAATCGATGTTTTGTAAATATACCCTGCTTTCAAACCAAAGTTTAAGTAAAAGTTTGTGGACTAATCCCACCTAGCACTGTAATCAGAATTTCCACACAGCGGAACATCTCTGCAGCACCTACCAGAGTCAAAACCTAATTTTAGAAGAGCATGCTCAGTGTCTCTTGGACAACCAAATGAGCGGTATTAATTTCAGCCCGGTCTGCCTATTCTATGTTATGTTTATGCATTTGTCTTTATTGGCAGAAAGCAAGAGTGTTTTCAGCCAGAGGGAGAATCTGAATTTGAATTGAAATGAGATGAACAACTTAATTTATCTCATGCCTGTCAAATTGTTTGGGGGTGTCAAGACTTGATTGACAACTTGTAAGAAAAAAGAAAAAAAAGAAATGTAGACGTCTGCAGCCTCCTGCACAAACCAAATACACAACAAATTTAAAGAAGCTGGTTTACTCATGTAATCGTAATCATCACATTTACCCAACACCGCAGGCATGAAGCATAATCACACACAGAGCTGTGTTCAAGTGCATACCATTCAGTCTTCGACTACAAATCCAACAGAGGATTGTGATTGTGTCAGGGAGTCAGCTATTTCTAATCCCCCCCCCCCCTTTTTTCATGAATGAGTTTTTCTTTCCTCATGAGCAATTTGAAATTGGATTCGCTGCTAATTAATTATAATTATTTGGCTAATGATGTGCACAGCAATGCGCTCTGATGTTTCTGTCTCTGAGCCAGTGATTCAAGGTCACAAGAGTTAATACAAACATGTCACAGATAGGGAACACTGAGAAGCATATGCAAGCTCACATAAGCACTGCAGACCTTTCATCTCCATCACATACCAAAAACGGTAAACACGACGCTGATCAGATGTTTACAAACACTCCTGTGGTCAAACCAATTTCTGATCTTACGGAATATAACGCTGTGCAACAAAAATGTCATAGAAGTTTTTCCAACATTTTAAACACCAGTGTCAGTGTTTTTTTTTTTTAGCTTTTTTAGGCCGTTAATATAGGATGGTACTGATGCTGTAATTTTTGTTAGTATGTTGTATTTTGGGCAAAGTACTCACTATAATGCCCTGCTCTAAGTAGTAATGTACATGTTTCAACCTAATCCAATGAGTTCCTTCAATTATTCAATTAAATTTTAAATATGAAGTTGTGGGGATCAATAGGGTGTTTATTTAAACCAAATACAAAATTATTTATATGTAAATATTTGACCCTGTATATAAACTGGGCAATAAAATGCCACATTATTGATGTATTTTTGTTTCACTCTGGGTAAAAGTGGATATTTAATACATAATTTTTAAACATCAAACCACCGGTGGTTATGCTCGTGATTAGTACATTTAAATGTCTGCAAGTCTGAAGCATCTGAAAAAGCAAGGCATTAGGCAAATAAAGTAAGTCATAAATGTCAGCTGGGCGAATGAGGCCACCTGTGAAAAAGAGCTTCCTGCAAAATCCCGTTTCTAAAAGCCCACTAATTACCTGCGAAGCAGCAATTTGGGATGATTTTTGCTTTCGAGGTTGCGGTCTATCAGGTCAGACACCAGGTGCTTCAGCACATCAGTGGCGTACTCCAGCTTGCTTTGGAGCACGGTCATGATCAGCGAGGCCACGTTTCCACGGTCCCTCATAGAGAAGCCACGCTGGGCCTCCAGAGTGCGAATAAAACACAGCAGGAATATTTTGTTGTTAATGAGCTGGCCAAAGAGCTTCAGCCCTTTCTCCACTTGATCCTGGCGGTAGCCTGGCACCTGGTCGAAAACAAGAGAAATGAAAAGCATTAAAATTCAAACTGGTATTTTCAAGCCAATGATATATAGACCCATTAGTTAGTGCCTCTTTTGAATGTATTTGTAGCTCTCTGTCCTCTAAGTTGAACAAACTTTTTTGTTTTTTGTATAAACGGAGAAGAGTATGTTCAGTTCCTAGCCATAAGATTAGGATCAATTATAGATAAGTTTTCAAAAAGAAGAACCCCCCCCCCCCTATATAAGCCTGACCAAAGGAAATAATTGATTCAGAGCAGGGAATAAATGTAACCTAGGGAAATGAAGAGTTTAACATTTTCAAGCTTTTGTCAGGTTTCATCTAATGGTTGAAAAAAAACACCAGGCCTCGGTAGGGAGGGTTTATTATTTTCGATGGCACTGCGTCACATTTTAATGCGAGTTGAAAGGCAGTGCATTGCTGTGAATTCTTCTCATCTGAACCCGCACTATCCCAGCACTGTTTATAGTTGTAACTTACAACATGTGCCCCCCTCCACACTTCTTCATAAACAGCACCTTAGGAGAACATGTTCTTTTATCTGTGAGTAGCACTCAGCGTAAGACAGCATTGCTTTGCAACGAATGCAGCTGTCAGCCCACATATGTTCCGTCTTTCTACCTTTTCCTTGAGGTGGTTGTAATCTGCTGGGAGCTATTGTTCAGTTCAAAGTCTAATTTCATGCAGCTTGTCAGAATGTGTTACTGTGTTTGCATATGTCGGATTATTAGCGGTTTGTGAATGCAGTGTGAATGCAGCTGTTCCTTGAAACAATTCTTTAAGGTTTTTCTTCCTCCTATAAAAGTCAACTGCCATTGTATAAATTATACACTTAAAATTACTTTTAAGAAAAAAACACTTCACACTGTTGTACATTAATGGAGAAAGAACTGAAAAATATGACTGACAGAAAATCTGTAATACCATGTGATTTTTGAGATGACAATAATAAAGTTCAAAAATGTGTTTTCATTAAGTTATTAAGCAAAATGGGTTAACTCCATTTTTATCATAATAGAAACAATTATTGTGGAGACGTTTAAAGCACTTTACTTTAAAACGTAAGCTTTTCTTTTTTTATTACAAAGTAGTCTTCAATATTCTTCAGTCCATCAACTGAAAATGTTCACATCGTCTCATAGCTAGAAACTATAAATTTGGCCTTTGGTGAATGGACTGCAGGGATAACCTTAATTTAATGCTTTCTGTGTTGAATCATTTTCAAATTTATTCTTTTTAGAATTGAAAGCTACCACTAAATCTTAGGAAACTCAACCTGTTAGTTCATGGAATTTACTAATCAGAAGTACTACAAACGTTACTTTTAATCATATAAGTACGAGTTTATTAATGCAGCTATACTATTCAAAGTCACAACAGTAATGTGGTAAATACTGTATTTTAGATTATAGATTTAAGCAAATATAAAAAATAAAAGAGAAAGACTTTTGAGCAACCATGAACAATTTACGATCACCAATGAATCGTGTTATGACCCAAGTAGCTTTCACCGGGAATCGCAGCAAAACGTGATTCACCGAAGGACCATCCTCTGGAGTGATTACAAAGATATCCAATATTAGAAGTTTTTTGAGTTTAACTAACCATTTCAGATTTTTCTTTCATGGCTTTATGTTGACCTGTTAGATAAAATTAAAATTAAAAATACTGTAAAAAAGAGGGGGGAAGGTATGTGAATAATTTAAACACTTTAGATATTTGACCATAGTTATGTAACAGCCATAGTTTTTCAATAAATAAAAACAAACTTAATGAATATTTCACTGCTAAGAATCTCCATTGGCCAAAGGAAACCAGGAAAAATCTATTAGCACATATGATGTTTCTTTCTACAGAAACTAATCAGCACTTAGCTTTAAATTATTTGGCACATCAATAACAATTAGGTAGTCGTTATTCAACAGCCTAAGATAGGCCAGGCCGTTTTTCCATTACGGCCTTCTTTGTATATAAAATTCTTCATATAGTTTGATATTTATACCAGTTAAAACATAATCAACATGCTTCATTAGTAGAAAATTCTCATCAGGGATGGGGTCGTTAAACTGAAGCAAGCGAAGTAGGCGGCTGTCATTTTTTTAATGAAACAAGACGACCTGTTCAATTATAGATGTCTATCAATTTCACCAGTGAGGATAAGTGCCTTAATGCTGTTTTTTCATTTCTCCTGATGATTGACTTTTAATTTGCTTTCGAGAAAGTAGGAAAATAAAATCCAACTACAATATCATGTCATTTTTAATTATTAATGATTTTACAGTTAGGATTTGAAGTCTGTCTTGTTTGCTTGGGATTAAGTCTTTTGTCAGCTATCATAGGGCTTTTGTTTACCTGACGGCAACAACAGCCGACATCTTTGTTAATTTCGCCTACTGCGACCCACCACATCGTTAATTTGTTTTCTCTTTTTGATCTCATTTCCAAAAGGGATAAATGGGTTACAACTGGTGTTTGATGTAGACTGAAGGAGTCATATTAGTTTATGTGCTAGTCTGAGAAGATATGTTAAATTATGAGAAAAAATATCAACAAGTTATGCAAATCAGTGCCAGAATTTAAATCTAATTATCTAAAATGTAAAAATAAAAATAACCCTCTTACTGATAGCATGTAAAATATAAAGTCCTCTTCCATACCTCCAGATCTCTCAATACAGGATGTTCCTCAATGCCTGGAAAAAGGACCCTCATGGTGTATGTCCTATAGTCCAGAAAGGGGATTCCTGCACCATCTAGATCACTGGTAAGCTCATGAATGTCTGTCTGAAGCTCTGCAAAAGCTGGAAAAATAAACAATTTGTGTCAATGGAAGGTCATATGTCAAAATATCATAAAATGAGGGAATATCCACCCTATTTCAAAGTTTTACCTTCTTTGCACTCCAGTGCCACACGTGACTCAAGGTTGTCCATCTGCATTTGGAGTCTTTTCAGAGTCAGGTCACTTTCACGAGACTTGCGCTTATAGGCAATAAGGACCACCACAATGAAAAAAATGAGCAATGTGCCGGCTGCAGTGATGCCTATGATAGCCGTGCTGCTGAGTGGACTGTCAGACGTAATGTGGACCACACCTGGGGAAAATTCAATACCGCCAACACGTGCCTTGTGGGAGAAAAACCATAAGAGAGGCCCAGTTTAACGCCTGTTTACATAAATGGCAAACTTCATTTTAAGATTTAGGGAGATATTTTAGCTGTGGTCAAGGTTTAACATTGGGACTGATAACTGACAAAGTGGGATTTGGTTTGAAGGACAGAGGATTTTATGGAGACATGGCTGAACAAAATAATAGTTAGTTGGGCAACTCATGGGTGGTTAGTAAAGTAAAAAGATGAAAAAAGCAAATGGTTGAATCACTTGATGTGTGACAAATGAACTCATGTACATACGGTTTAAGGGAAAACCGAACGGTTAGCAGGTTTAGTTAAATGAACAAATTTACAAATAAATGGCAGTTTTTGTGCTGAAGGAAGCATAAACAAATGTATGATTGGGATGGACATACAATTAGATGAATAAAACTTTTAGATAATGTAATGTCTAGAAATGCATTTTTTTTTTTACATTGTGGTCTTTACATACAAATCTAAAAAATACTTTCAGATGCAAGTTTAATAAAAATGTTTTGTGCAAAACGAGAACGTAAATGCACTTAACTTTAAATTTACTTTCAATACAACTTGAAACAGACAATAATCCAAACTCATAATAACCAAAAAACACATCCCAGGTTTCACCAGGTTTTCTGTAAGGACCTTGTAGAAGTCTAAACTATTTCACTTTATCAAACACTATCTCAAACTACAAACAGGCTGTGGACTGAGGTCTCTATACAGTTAATATTTTTCACAGTCGTGTGTTCTTATCTTTATTTAAGGTTGGATTCAGGTGGTAATATCAGCAAATGGTTTTTCAAAAAGTGGTGTATTAAACCCACCAATTAAACATTTATTGAGTTGTGTGTAATTCGTCTTAATAAAGGGCAATTTGTTTTTCTTTCTTTGGCTTGTATTACCGACAAGAACCACATGGATGATTGGATTACAATGGTGAGCCGTATGAGAGCAGACAAATGGATGATGTCTCTGACTGTTTTTTTCCTTTTCCGCACTACAGTTACTACCACATGACCACTTACCAGGACCTTGTGGCGACCAGTCAGGTAGGGTGACTCACAAAGAAGCTGGATTTCAGACACTGTTAACATGCAGGGCTTGTCTCCAATTAAAACTGTGTAGTTCAACTTTCCATTTCCACTATTGGTTGGTGGAAGAAAGTTTCGCCCCTGGAAAGAAAGTTCATGCTTTATTTTGAGTTGTTCGGTTTAAACAATTTCATTAAAATCATGTTTCATCGTCAGCAATGCAGAATATACAGTTTTAAAAATACATTTTAAAAGCTTATTTGCACTTAAGTATAAGTATATTTGTAATGTATCATTTTGTTGTATGATTCATAAATACATTAATTATAAAACAAAAATGTTTTAAACAGGTTTGCAAAAGGTAGCTAACACAGGTAGCGGAACACAGTACATATTTACTAAACATAAATCCATCACTAATTAATGAAGGTTTGAGATATTGATTAGCTTACTTTGAGTATGATTGGTGAACCCGGTTTAAGCTCCAGGACTCCAGAGGTACTCAGTGGCTCAAATTCAGGATTGGGATAGTAGATGAAGTTGGTGCTGTTAAGGGTCATCAGGGACTGTACATCATCTAATTTAAAGCCAAACTCATCAGGTTTTTGGGGCATTTCTTGCTGCCTGGCTAGGCTTATAGGCAACTCTGGGACTTGACACATCATGGATGTGGAGCTCAGCACCTCACATAACTAAGAACAATAAGGACATAAAGATAGAAGAGAAGTCAAGTTTGCAGACATATATTCATATTCTTAACCTAATAGGACAGTTTCAATTATTAGTTACATTTTTATCAGCAGTTGAAAGTCTACAGCTGATTACCATTTCCCTTTCTCACTTCTAACCAAACCCTCTGTCCTGGTCAGTGTGGATTAGATTTATTTAGCTAGTAAAAAAATTATTTTGTAAAACAGGCTGATTCAAAAACCAAAATGACTCTCTCTACACAAACATCATTGCCTTAATATGGCCATATTTGTTGTGTAAATTCTGTTTCAGATGTCAGCATGCTTCGTTTTTCATCTTCTATGCTTGTTTTGGGGGGAAAAAACATTTAAAGTCATACATTCCACAGTAGAACTGTCTAGGTGAGTGTATTTAAATATATTTAAATTTGTTACATTTTACTGCCAATATGCTAAAAAAGTAAAACAACAAAAACATACTATTGGGATTTTGAGGCTTCAAAATAGCCGCTTTAAGTGTTTAATGATCATAACAGTTGAATTGGATTAGTCCAGCTTTAAATGTACAACTGTATTCAAAAATGAATATACTTAGGACATGTAACTTTGTCAAGAGGTACAAAACACATTAAGGATGTTTTATTAATTTACTTTTAGTATGTTAAAAAATGAATATCTAAATATGCTACTATTCATTCCGTTAAAAATGAAAAAAAAAATTTAAATAACTATATATATATATATATATGTATATATATATATGTATGTGAAAAGTTAGGGATATTTGGCTTTTGGGTGAGATTTGTTGAAAATGTGAAAAGTTCCCGATACAGTGATATCATATCACGAAAGTAGGATGCACTGGTGATTTCCTCGTCTCAATTTGTTAAAACAATAGTTAACAACAATGGTGTGTACACCACAAAAAAAAATGTCAACGTCTCAATAACTCGTCATGTGCCCTTGAGCATCAATTACAGCTTGACAACGACGTTTCATGCTGTTCACAAGTCGACTTATTGTCTGCTGAGGCAGGGCATCCCACTCTGGGGTGCAGAGTTTCGAGCCTCTACACGGAGACTCAGTTAATCCCACAGGTTTTCAATGGGATTCAGGTCTGGAGAAAGTGCACTCCATTTGAAGTACACCAATCTCCAACAGCCGTTCCCTGATGATGCGACCCCGATGAGCTGTAGCATTGTCGTCCATTAAGATGAAATTAGGCCTGTGTTGTTCATGTAGGGGCACAATCACTGGATTAATGATGTTTTTCAGGTAGTATGGGCTTGTCACTGTACCCTTCACAAAGTGTAGGGCAGTTCTATACAGACTTGACACGACTGCCCACCAACAAAAGTTAGTCTGGTGACAACAGTGGCTGATGCATAGCACTCTCCTGGACGTCTCTAACATCGTTGGCGGCCATCATTTCTGCTCAAAGTGAATCAACTTTCATCAGAAAACAGCACTGAGGCCCACTGGTCCCTCTGCCAGCGTAAATTTTCCCTGGTCCGTGCAAGAAGATGACGCCTGTGCCTGCTGGTGTGGTCAGGTACCCTTGCAGGTCGTCTAGTACGCAGACCACGCTGATGTAAATGGTTTCGAATGGTCTGACGTGACACTTGGGTGCCTCTCACCTCCCTTTAACGTGCCTGGAGTTGAGTGGGATTCATCATCCGATTTCTCATGGCATTGTTTACAATGTAGCGGTTATCAGCATGGAATGTGCCCAAAGGACATCCACTTCTACGCCTTTCTGTAACCCTTCCAGTCTCTCGGTATCTCTTTTGCAACTCTGTGACAATCTAAGCTCAGTGGCCACTTCCGTCGTAGAACGTCCTGTTTGAAGCATTGCAATGGCCAGGTACTGTTGATCCATTGTTAGGTGTCGTCTTGGTCTCATGATGTCACAATGTGAACAGCCTGATGACGACTGTTTAATCACCAGCTGTAATTGAAGCAGGAAATTTTTTGGTCGATTCGCCTGTTGTGACTTTTTCCGTTAAGCTCCTTGTTAGAGAACAGCAACATGTTGGACAGGTGCGTTCAAAAGCTTAGAGAAGGTCACATTAAGTTCACCTATTAAGGGTTGAATGCATTTTGGACTCTTCCTGAAATCAACCCGACAGCCAAATATCCCTAACTTTTTGTGAGTAGGGTATATTTAATATTGAGAATATTCTGAATATCGGTGCAGTCGAAGACCAAACCCGACACATTACAGTGGGAAGAAAGTTGCTAAAGGCAACAAAAGACTCCCAGGGTCCTTGAGGAAAATTTTACTATCGTCACAATTTTTAAGCATAATATTACAGGATTATGTAACATAAAGCTGCCCTAATTTGGCTCTTAAAAAATATATCAGTTTAAAAAAATCTGTAACATTGGTTGTAAAGATGTTACTTTTCTTGCATTAACCTCTACAAAACCCCCTTAGCTTTGCTTTACTTAAGCCTATGCTCTCTTCCTCCATGTTATCTTTCCTTTTCTCTCTTTGATCCAGTATCTTCTGTCTCTGTTGTAACATTTGCCAAAAATAAAATAGTTTCTTGTTGTGTCCTCTCTTTTTATTCTTAGACTTTTTCAGGTCTCTCATTTGATATAATAAACAATTTTGAACATTTATTTGTTCCTTATTTTAAACCTAAAGTGAGTCACGATGAAAGATTGATCCATCACTTTAATGCCCCACGTCCCTCTATATCCTCCTTACCTTCTATTCCTCTCTGCCTGTCAGGACACTGACAAATCAACCTGCAACCCAGGTCTTCCTCACAGACATCTCCACAATAACCTCTGCCATGCAGTCATTCTAACTACTGCCTGTCACTGTAATTGGTACCTTGAATATCAGACTTGACAAATCCTGCAAGGTCTTCAGGACATCACTGACATGTATATTGCAATGGTATATGTCAGGTACAAGAAGTTAGGTGAGGGAAAGAGAAACAACGCTCCAGTTTTTGGAGAAATGTCACTAGAATGACTTTAGATGTCTACTTCAATTTCTTTTTCCTTCTCATTTACACCCATCTTAATCTCAGACCGCAACAGGAGGATGTGAGGAGAACTAGATAGCGACACAATACCTAGCTCTGTAAGGGCAGATGTTAAACGTGCTGCAAAGTTATGCTCAAATGGACCATGAAGATGGATAGAATTTCCACCTTTTGTTTCCCTCTTCTTTCAACCAGTTCAAAGTTTTTCATGTACTGGTCTAGTATCTAAAATATGCTCAGGACCGAAACGTTGTGCAGATAGTTTGTAATTCTACTTTTAAAGTTAAGCATAAAGATAGACATAACTTCACAAAAAGTAATCCTTACAAAAATTATTTGTGCACAGCCAGATACGTCACACCATCCGCTCAATGTATTTTCAGTATTTACAAAAGAGAAACAGTTAACCCTTGTTCATGTTCAGGTTTCAGATTATGGCTCGTAGGTGTTTCGTAGTCACTTACATTAAGAGTCTCACGGTTGTTGTATTTGGCTCTTATGAGTGGAGTCTGAATGATGTCAAGGTTAGTTCCTGTTACAGTCACTGGTGTATGTCCACTGAAAAACAGACAATGTTCCAATCAGGCATTCTTTTGACAAATTGTGATTTGTAAAAACAAATATTACTAGAATACACACTCCCTAAACCATTTTGTTATATTACTACCACCATGACTTTAAACATCTAGAGAGTTAGCCTGTTGTTCTTTAGGTCAGGTTCAGTCAGACTGGACATAAGAGCATCTGAAAATAGCTGTTCTTAACACCTACTATTAACTCCCAGTGGGCCCTCCGAAGGATAAACCTTTACCCAAGTCTCTAGTGTCAAGTCTTTAGCAGCCTCTAAAAGGCAATCTTTCTGGACTGACTTGTGTTTTATTGTTCAGTCTTCCAATCAACTCTGAACTGCCTCGCTGTCTATTCTCAAGAAAAAGAGCTTAATGCTAGAGGGATGTGGTGTACTCTAACACTGCATACCTAAGTCGTCTACGTGCAGTTAACAGTTTTTTTTTCCAACCTTAACTCTAGATCTCTGGAGCTGCTTTTATTGCGGTTTCTATAATTAGTGCTCATATTTTCTTGCCTGGCAGCTTAGTTAGAAAGTCTAGCATTAGTATGTTTTCTGTTGTACCTTTCTGCTTCCATTTCTTTTATAAGTTGCACTTGATTTATATTCAGGGACATCAGTATAAAGGAGCTGGCCAAATGTTAAAAAAAGCAAGATTTATGAGTTTAGCAAACAATTGTACGCTGCAGGCATTTGGCCTGTTTTAAAGATACATTTGCTTCCTTAGGTTCAACAATGACATAAAATATTTTGTCAGATTAGGAAACATCTTTCCGACGACATACCTGTAGATGCTCCACTCTGGCTCTATCTTTGTTATGGTGGGATCCTCCACATATTCAAACTGCAGATCTTTCTGGAGCTGGGCCTTATCTATACTCACGGATACAGATATGTTTCCATAGCCATGCAGGGAGGCATGGGTTCGGCAGGTTAGCCACTGGCCACCCCTCCTAGAATGTGGAAGTGCAAAATTAGCTACATGAAGCTATAATTTATCTAATGTATGTTTTTTGGACACTGAAAACAAATCACTCTTAATTATATTTTATTACATTCCAAAATCATTAAATAAAAAAACTATTCAATATCCTACTGTTCTAGAATGGATGAAGAAGTAGACTTAAGTACATGGGTTATTGAATAAACTCATCAGATAATAAAACATTCTTCAAGTTGTCCTCATTTTTTTCTCTAAATGCACTCCATCACCAGAACAGTCAGAACCATTAACTCCCAACACTATGATGAAAACTGACTGTGACAGAGCTTTTAATTAAGTCTTTGAAGATTGATTGGCAGGGTCAACCGAGGCATGTTCCCACTAACCTCAAGTAAGTGCACGGCTGGTCCTTAAACATAATTGACACATTGCTCCCAGCATCCAAGTGGCTGCCTGTGATGTTGACAATTGTTCCCCCAGACACTGGGCCACGGCTCGGCTTCAGCCTGGCAATTCGAGGGATCTAATTAGGGAGTTGCACAATAAGACCAGTCAGTTGAAAAATAATCAAGGTAATGTTGGGAAACAACTCAAAATTATGAAAATGAAATCAGCAAGTGAGCACAATAGCAGCGAGATGATTTACAAATGGACCAAATTTTCTAGGGTTTCGCTTTTTTTGCTATTTTGGACTGGTGTATTATTTTGGTAAAACTGTATCCAGGTTTTAGGGTAGAAAAAGGAGCTACTTACTACTGGCTGTCAATTTATATCAAGGAACATTTCATTAAACTGATGCAGTTATGAAGTATGAGGAAACTCACTTCAGTAGCTGCAAGGCTCAGTTTTTTAAAAACTTTTTTTTCAATATGTCTGTTAAAAATATCCAGCAACATTTTGGACATCTCAAATTACGCTCAAGGACAGTTAAAAGTTGGAAGCAGTTTTTAGACCACAGCTGTTCGTCAACACAACAGAATCAAAGCTGAATAACCACGTCTGCATTTTGTCAAGTTCTTCATTAGCTTAGTACTGAGTTAATGATTTGAGCCACTGTATATAAAAGTTGAAGGTTGGTGGCTCTCAAGGACTGTAGCAGGAAGCACACATGGAGTTGCTGTTGACACTATTCAATGCAAACTGTAGCAATTGTTAATATTGGAAACTACAACAAAAAATAATCAAACCTATATAAAGACCAATCATGACAAGAAAGCTGGAAACTAATCAAAAAGAAGCTTGAAAACAGTTTTCTTTTGGGGCGTTATTGGTTGTGGTCTTCAAGTTTTAAACAAAATAAGTTTGTTTTTTAAGAAAAGATTTTTTTAATCTCTTGCTCCTGAATATTTTAGCTAAAAGAATAGACTATGAATACTAATGACGTTTTTCTCGATCTCAAGATTTTAATCAGAAATGTAAAGGGAAATCACTTAACCTATATTTAATAGAAACTCACAATAATGGTGAAAACATGTACAAAAACAAGTACAAAAAGAGAAGAAAAAAAAACTGATAGCAAATCTTTCTAAAAAACTGTTCACAAAAAATGTTTAAAAAGGAACTCATGATAATCATCTCATCATCATCTAAGCTTATTACTGAATAAATGTACCCCAATGTTTAGTTGCAGATACGACTGGCAATAAAAACAGGCAACAACATGTTGGAAACATTTTACATTTGACACAGCAGTAGTTGATGAAGACCGGATGAAGCTTTTATCTATTATGAAGCCATCTGGTATTCTTATAGACCAATCTAAAAACTGTTGTGTTGGATGTTTCAATATAACACCTCATGCCTCCATGCAGTGGCGCCTCACTGAGAAATAAACCTTGGCCAGCATCATTTTAAAGATAACAGTAAAATTATACTATAGCATGAAAACAAGTCTATAAAAGCGGAATGTGCAACTGTGTTGGTGACTATGTGCTGGGAGATTAACTGGAAAAAACATCAGATGGTGTGATGTGTTTCTTTATGAGTTTGCTGGAAAACGCTTTCTGAAACATCAGCGTTTCTGCTTCATCTTCGGCTCATTAGTAACTTCCAGTCATGTCTCAAGTGATCCAAACATTAGAAAATCTATCATGTGAACTGTTAACACCTCACATCAAGGTACTAAAAAATGAATATAATTCTGCAAGATATGAAACTTGATACATAGCACATGCAAAATTAATTTCTCTTTTTTTTTTTACCATCATAAGACTTGAAAATTTTTGCATGAAATTACAAAAAAGCTCAAATAAAAATAGACACTTACCACAAAATAGTAATATTTGGAGGATTTAGCCATAAATTCTGGCTCGCACGCTCCAATCCCAACACACACCTGGACGTACCCAGTATACTGGCTCATTTCTGCACGACCCATCTCACAAACAATCCTGTAAACATAAATTACCATTGTTGTAAATTGTGTTAAAATGAACTGTTAGATTAGAAAACCTTATAATAACTGGTCATATTGTGGCAAAACTTAACTATAATAATGCATCATTTGGCAATAAAATGACTTCCCATAGTAAGCAAACCTAATGGAGAAAAAGAAAAAGTCTATCCTTTAACATATGACCTCAGCTAAAGCTACCTCTGCTGGGTCAGCACTTACTAAGAAAGTGCTGGCCCACAACTTTCTTTCCAGGCAGAAGCGCTGTGTCTGTTGATAAGGCAAGTTTAAACTAATTTGACAGATGGCACCAGGAAGAAGCCCAAGCAGCGGAATAAACTCGAACGTCAACTAAATCTGACCTCCATCAATTTTTTAAATGATTATTGGAGTGTATGGACTAATATGTGCAGTTGCTTGAGTGTTTGCTGCTACAAATTATAAATGAATGAATTATGCTCCAACGTATGCTTAGTACTTAAGTTTCATCCACTTTATGTACACTGCTGACAGCTAGGTTTCCACTCAAGTAGGCTTAAATGTAAAATGACGTCAATTTCACAACAGTTTCGAGTAAAAGGTAAAAATCTTTCATACTTTTAAATGTGTTTGCACAAATTATGAATACTTTGACGATTATAAGGCTTATTGAATAAATTATTTTTCAGCTAAAAATATGACTTACTGTTCAGCTGGGATGTAACCATTATGTATGGGGGTGCAGTCCACTTCCGCCACCTTCACATTACCCTGAATCTCTCTGAAGTCCAGTCCAAGGTTTTCACCACGGATTGTCACAAGCGTGCCACCCTCCCTTGGACCCCGCAGAGGGGTAATCTGTTGGGATACAAACTCTGACTGATTATTTTTGCTATTCTTAACATTCAAAACAATTGTTTTTGAGCAATTGTATAAAAGGTAGAATTTGCGCCCTACTAAACTAAGTAAACTTTTTTAAAACAGCAAGAGAGAGACTCATCAAGAACACCTTTTAACATATCATCCCAAAGGTCCATTACATTTTAAATCTTATGCATCTCAAATGAAAGTATAGAAGTATCAAGGCATTCATGGCATTTACAACCACAATGTATTGCATCAGGAGTTTATGTGACAACACACTTATAAAGAGAACCAGTAAAAAAAATTATATAGTTTTGGTTTTATACTTGTTCACTTTTTTTCTAAAAGCTACACAATTACAGAAAAACAACCTAATGATAATTTAATAACTTGCCAACAACCATGCTGTTGATTTTAAATAAAGTACACTTTTTTTATTTTATATCATTTTTTTTACACAAAATGTAACAATGTTCTAGTGGTTTTAATACTTTCCAAAAGTAACCAATGTAACCTCATTAGTCCATTCTAGAAACTGACTTGTTTAAACCTTTACAAAACTAATAATTATGCAAAATATGATAATGACCATGACTATGTCACTGCACAAAATTTTAATATCGTAAATTTAACCCACCAACTACTTCTAAATACCATAAGTACCTCAAGCGTTCTTTGCTACAGTAATTATTTCCCAAATGCCTACAGGCAACAGCATTTCAGCAGCTCTTCTAAAAAATAATTGTAATAATTATATTAACAGAGTACTTATGCAGAACCAACAGATACCTAAGGTGAGCAAGGATTTGAACAATTAAACCTAATAATTAGGCTTGTTTTGTTGCACTTTCAGGGGAAAAGTGTTAATTGTTTGTGTTCACACACAATCTAAATAAAGAGACAATTGACTACAAAACTCTAAAGGTCAAAAAAGATTATGGATCTATTTCCTGTCCATTTGTTTATTTTATTTCAAGCCTACAATAACCATACATGCATTTAGATCAACTTGAAACATTACCTTTAGTCACAAAAAGTAGTATCTTTTACAATTATTAGAATCATCTCTCATTTCACGTAAAGTAGTTACATTTATCACCATATTCTTACAACAAAACCTCACACGTGTGTGTGTGTGTGTGTGTGTGTGTGTGTGTGTGTGTGTGTGTGTGTGTGTGTGTGTGTGTGTGTGTGTGTGTGTGTGTGTGTGTGTGTGTGTGTGTGTGTGTGT
>JAVLVB010001023.1:1455178-1480465 GCA_032876305.1 Orestias chungarensis | reverse complement strand
CATATATATATAAACACATCGTCTAGTGCAGCTCATCCCAGCTCAATGACCATACTCATTTCTCTTATTAAGCCTAGCCTCTTTCCAGACTCCTTCTCTTCTTGGGGACCTACTTAGATCTGATAATTAGAGGCTGGTGGGAGGTGTGAAGGGGGGAGATGTGTAAAGTGACAGAGTAGGAAGGAGAAAGAGAGCTGCGAATGTAAAAGCCCTTGGCATTGCTAAAGGTAGAGGGAGGGTGGGCGATGATAACAAAAAGAGAGTAAGGCTCATAATTATAGCAGCGTAAGGTGTGAAGATGAAAAGGATCTTAAGTTTTTAGACTTAAGCACCAACACCCTGTGGTAACCCAGAACTTCTCAGCTTTTGTTTTATCATAACCAATAGCGCCTAGGGTAAAACCAGTCTCCCCCTCTCCTTTTTGCCAACTCCCCTTGCCTAGAGCGGCTCCTCCTTATTGCAATTACCAGTCTTTCTTCACTCTTAATCTTGACATAACATTTCAATTGTTGGCTCTTTTCAGCTATATTTTTTCCTTTTCTCCTAATAGAAAGCTCAAATTTACAGCAACTGATTTTACAGTCAGATTAGTTTAAAAAAATCTACATATCCATCAATTAAATGTTTTACAGTCAGCAACAGCTTGAAGTTTTAAAAACGCTAATTTAATTTTAGAGTTCACTAAAAATGCTGCCAATAAAAAGTGTTGTAACACAAAAACTTGCATAATATCTTCAACCTTTACAGAGTAGTACACTTCTTCCATACTTTGAAGACTGTTTAAAGCTTTTTTGCTCATCATTTTTACAATATCCCAACATTTTGTTATACATGTATTGTTAGCCCTTTTTGTACAAACAAGTTGAACGCAAAGTGTTTTATATACATAGACAAAGAGAAAAACAAATGCAAAAGAAATAGTCTAACAACAATATTAACGTCAATATTTTTTAAAAATAATTATTTGGCAAAAAGTATCTGATTAAACATATAAAAGTATAAAATGTGTTAAGTTTGAACAAATATAAAATTTATTAGTCTTAATTAAAAGCCAAAGAGAACAGATATTTCAGTTTTGCTATTAAAAACATCCATCAGTCAGCTACCCTTAGGTTCCTAGCGCAAATCTGATTATTAGGATGAACTAAGATGATTAATATTTTATTTAAAAAAAAAACAATAATCCCCTCACAAATCATCTTAAATCTCATACTGATGAAGAGACTTAGGTTTAAGATGGTTAATCATTTGGTTTCATCATCATAACAAGTGCACATTTCCTTTATTTTACAACCTCTTCCTTCTTGCATATTGTCTTCTGACTCTTTAACCCTCAGCTCAGAGGATAACATTGATTTGCCTATTAATTGAAATGAGGCAATTCTCTACACCATTCCCATCCAATATCAGCAGCTAAAAGCTACTATATTTGGCATTTAACTTCTTAAATAAAATTGTCCTGATCCTCTGATCAATAATTTGCAGGTAAATAAACTCCATGACATAAATCACTGCAGCAGAGAGGAAGTAAATAACACAAGGGAGATCCAACGTGCATCATACGCTGGTAGATCGTGAAATGAATTCAGTGTTAAAAATATTTTTGTGTGTTTTCTTTTTGCCTAACAGCCGAATATATTTGACAAAGTCTTGGCAGCAGCTCAGGATATGAACATGCTGTGTTGTAGACAGGAAAAGAAGAAAGAGAAATATACTCCTGTGGTTTCCATCAGACAAAGAAAAGGAGACGCATACAGTTTCACCACTTTCTCATGATGATACAATCTGGGCTAATTTTGGATATGAACAGTTTGAGAAAGATGATAAACAAATTCTTTACAATAACAGAAACAAACAATTAACCTAGCAATACATATTAAAAGCGAGTAAGTGCGGTTTCATTCATTTGTGTATCCAAGTTTAGCTCCATGCACATGCTTTGTTAGAAAGCCAGAGAAGCTGTGTCCTTGGGATGTATGGAGGGCAAACAGGCTAATGTCTGATCCCTGAGCCCATATCGTTGCTGGCATGAATGAAACACCCAGGACTGGCTTAAACTCCACCCTGCCCTGCATACTAACATCAAGCTCAAGCAGTGGGGCTATTCTGCTGGCCTGACTCATTAACATAGAGTTAAGGGATTATTAAGATCACTGCCTCTAATCCCCTAATTGTAATAGTTAACAAAAAAAAAATCTGTCAGCAGAAAAAGGCAATCTCATTTTAATGCAAAATTACCTATTGGGGATGGGTGTTCATGTTTTTAAGCTTGTATGCATGTTTCTGATCTACAATTTCTAAGAAGATGCCCAAATCTGCCAATAAATACATCACCTTGGAATTAAAGGGTTAATTAAAAGTTAATTAAAAGTCATTAAGCCTGCATGACACCTGCTTCATAAATTCATTTGTATTTATGCTTTTCTTTCAGCAAGCACAAAGCATGAGAGTCAACATTGACCACCGGTGCCTTAGCTAATTAGTAATGTAAACCTGCAAAGGATTTAGTTTGAGCTAAACTAAGCAAGCAGCTCAAAAGAACAAAAAACAAATAGATTGGGAGTGGGGTGGGGAATTATTGTGCAGGTTAAATTGCTCAGGGGGAAGCAAAATGGGTGGAATAACGCAATTGAGAGCAGGCTGCTCATCAAAAGAAGCAATCTTTATGAGCTCGTCTCTGTCCGTCACGTGGCGTCTGCCAACCAGGACATGAGCACTATGATCTTCATCATACCTCACCTCAGGCTAAGATTAACAGGCCACTAAGCCACTGTACATCCCTCCACTGAAAGCAATTGGCAAAGTACAGGCAAGCTAACACTGCCACAGAAACACAAAAGCAGAGGAGAATTGCAAAGAACTGCACACTGAACCCAAAGTCTGAAATCTCAGGCACGTATCTCAACTTATCCTGATCTCTATCCTTTAAAACCCGCATTTGCTCATGAAATGGGGCGTGGCCAGGTTCTAGGCCAGTTAGTCAGTCTACCCCTACCAGCACCCAGGTCGTCCTCTCCAGCAGAGCTGCCAAATTACAGTCGACTCTGCTTTGGTGGGAGTAGAACTGCCTGCCAATAATATTGATAATTCACAAAAAGTAAGCTGTTGCAGGGAATAGAGATGGGCATGTGAAATTACTCAGTTTTATTAGCTTTCACTGGCCTTTGAAGAGCAGTCAAAAGCGAGACATGCCAAGAGACTCATGCCAGATGGAGGCACTACTGCTGAAAGGTGTTTCAATCTTTGTAACAGAACACTTTCTTTAAAAATGTAGATATTAGCGTCATAAAAAGAGCCCAGTTATGATATGTAGTGTGGACTAATTATACTCCAGACAAAACCTACTTATCAATAATGAGATTTGCATTGGTACATTTTTGAGTGGCATATTTGTTGGTAATCAACATCTTAACTTTTGGGAGAGTCTTATCCCTAAAACTTGAGTGGAGCTCACTCTCTCAAAATTAAACAACCAAGGAATTGAGATCAGTATCTGATTATCTGATTAATAATCTTGTGTTTCTTATATAAGGACCTGTTTAATAGGACTTGAGCAAAAAAATTTAACATAAACAAAGGAAGAAATTTGAGGATGGCTGATAGGAATGTCCAACTTCCTCAGTGCATCCACATTTTTACATGCTGGTAAACTCAGCATGCAGCATGAATGCAAAGATAGAATAGTAAACTTTAGGGAGGACAGGTTAAGGGAAAACTTTAAGCTATTCCGTTTATTTTTGGCATTCAAATGCTTACTATACACATAGCAAAATAGGAGAGGGTGCTGTGATATGATGCTGAACATAAACAAAATCAGTATTTTATTAATTGTTTATCAGTTGGAAAGAACGCTGAAATAGAAAGTAATTAAACACAGCATTATTGCCCCTTTACTTCATCACATTTTTTGACTGTCCCTTTATAAAGAGACAACAAATTGAAACATAGAAGTCGCCCTTGTCCTGTTCAGCATCATGGCTAGTAGAAGGTGGCTTTGCTTTTTCAAGTGAGGCTTTAAAAATATACAGACTCCCATGCTACCCGTACCTTAATTTCTGAGGAGTTATATACATTCTAAAGCTAAACATCACTGAGGGGTGGGGTGGGGGTGCACAGAGTGAGAGGTAACATACACACAGACTAAATTCAGCTATATGAAGTAGTAGTACACAACTGAATTTGGATAATATTGGAGAAGAAAATATATTCCCTTAAAACTATTCCTGTCTAACAATAACAGACCTCTGGCTTCTTGACTCTGCCCTCCTGGAAGGAACAAGTGCGAGGGTCATGCGTGCAGTCATGCCTGTATTTACACCAATGACACTGGTAGGGGCTGCTGACACAGGAAAGACATCTGGAAAAACACAATTGCAGAGGAAAAGTAAAGTTTTTTAAGAAATGGTTCTTACCATTTCAAGAGATAAGAAACTTAGTATATTTGCAGTTGCAGTCAGAAGCTGAAATATATTTTTTTATACATTTAATAACATATAAATGTGAACATTTGGACCTGGATGAAAGTGTATGAACCTTTGCAGCTTAAAATCCCTTATGTAACAAATTCTTATTTAAGAAAAAAAAAAAAATCTTATTTGTGAAGAATTTTGACATATGTATTGCATTATACAAAAACCTATTTAAAAAAAAAATCATGTAAGACATTTACACAAATAAAGAGCATATTTAAAAAAGGCTACGTCATCACACAAAAGGTGGAGAAATATAACCAAAGGTGAGTTCAAACTTTAAATGTCATAAGAAGGGAAAGAACGCTGGCACAACTGTTACGTTCTGAAAACCCTCTAGAACAATGTTGTCATTCTGGTGCTCCTAAATTGGTACATGAAAAAATGTAATAGGAACACTGCTGCAGACTGTGACTGAAGAGTATTCAAAAGCAAGAGTAAAGACAGACTTACGATTTGTGCACACTGCAGTTGTAGAAAACAAAACTGGTATTTGCAAATGTCAGGCCCGTCTCCTTGGACTTGAGATAGAGCTGGACTATCTGGTGGTCACCTACAAAAAATAAAATAAAAGATGGTCAAAAATGAAATCATGGTTTTCAAATATTTAAATATTTACTGCATTCAAATGGGTTCTAGCAGTGTTTTTTTATTATTTATTATTATAAATAGGCAACAGGTGGTAATCTTGTTGCATTGATAAAGGATAAAAGACATATCTTAAAAGGCAGGAAATAAAGCTACGGTTCTTTCAAGTCCACGTTTCCATGCAGCTGTGCATGAAGTTGGTGTATAGACATGTCCCTTGGGATGGGCAGTATTCCCTCTGAAATCTCTTTGAGAGTAATTTTGACAAGTTAAAAGAAGAACATGAAACAGCAACCGTGTATATTTTTGTGCAAGTGTACCTGCGCACCTTGTCTGTATTAGGTGTGTCCTTCTGTCTGGCTCTAATGAAGGAGTTCATGTTTAATTCATCAACACGTCCACACATCTTACTGCTCATTCTCTGCAGTGCCTCTTTACGGCTCCTTCTCATTCCCACTATCTTTATGCACAGGTCTGTTCCCTTCCTTACACACTTTGACTACCTGTTCCTTGTGAGTCTCTACTTCCATCTCCCTAACAAAGAAGGAATCATTCATCACTCAGATTTAAGCACTGGTGACAACGGATCTGTCCTAATTAGGCCACCTAAATGTTACCTTGAAGCCTCTTAACACCCTTCATCCTTCCCTCTCTTCATCTGCTTCCTTTTCTCTCTTTACTTCGATATTTGAATCTTTCATCATCCGTTTTTACTTGTATTTATTAGATAAAGCTTAAGATACATTTTACTCTCACTAATTAACATTAAAACATATAGCGTACATTTGCCACTCTGGGCAGCAAGGATTTATGAGTTTGAGAAAAAATTGTGATGTAAATATTTCAAGATCTATGTTTCCATTCTGGCAGCATTAACAGTTTTACATGTGGCCGACACCGCGAACATCCATTTAATGTTTGTAATTTCCAGAAATTCATGTCAGATGTGTATCTGCAGATGATTAGTGTTTGTTTGTGGATAACAGGTCATTCATCTACTTACAGTGGCAGAATTATTATTATTGTTTTTGTCTTTTGAGTCCACTAGTGTGATTAAAGAAAGCCTGTAGATGTGAATTTACAGATTCCAGATTAACCAGTTTCACCACAACCATAATAAGGATCAACCCCTCACTTTTATTGTGTGCCTTTGCCTGTATTGTTTAAATTTAGATTTTGAGGATTAGAAAATTTCTAATTCAGCACTGGACAGATGCATACTTATCCAGGTATAAGTTGCTACTTTTTACTACAGGGCTATTTACTGGTCCAATTTACCCATGAAGACTCCCACACTGAAATAATTGGTGTTTTAGTTTCATTGTCCGACCCCTGTATGTATCCTAAAAAAAAAATTATGTTTTATTCTGTATATGTATCAATTAAAAAGAAACAAAATTTGTAGGACTTCCAAACCATTAACAGAATAGCTTTACGATTCAATATAGATTGAATGTATTTTGCAACTAAAGTAGATACATTTGAAAAACAACAAACCAAAACAAATCTGTAAAAAAAAATATTTGAGTGAAAAAATTGACATGAAACAAAAACATAAAAAAGCTGGCAATGACCAAGTTTTGAATTGGCAATAAATTAATTGTATATATAATGTTATGGTCAAAGTTTATTCATACCCATGAAGAATTGAGATTTAGAATGATTTTCTTATAAAGAAATGTTTTGTTCCTTATGAAAATAGATTCTAAATACTAAGACAACAAAGTGCATTGTTTCTGTAAATAACAATTTAAAAGGTTTTATTCACATTTTAATAAAATAATAATAAAAAAATGTATGTCATAAACTAGTAATTGGTACTATTTACCCTTAGAATGGGTTCCAGGTCTTTGTCATCTCCATAATTTTTTTTTACAAATTCTCCATCTGGACTTTGAGTCATTATAAATGCTGCAAGTAAAAATATACATTTGCCAAACTAGAAAATTGTAAATTTGTGTTGTTTTTTTGGGTTGTTTTGTTACATATTACTTGATGTGTGGTTACGTATCGTCAGACATGTCAAAACTGTTTCCTGAATAGCAATAAAAATATGAGGTTGGGATTCTCCAATTCCATTTTTTGCTGCCAATCGCTAATACTGATCACTAATGGTAACAAATTACCAATATCAATCACATGTGTGAGACACTTGACTTTACATTAATTTCACCTGTTCGTCAGACAAAAAAATTAGCCAGCATCTTATTCATCTCATTTATTGCCTCTGCACCAATGACATAACAAAAGAAACAATATTTTTCGGTACACATGTTGGAGGGTGCCATCTTTAAATCCCTGCTACAAACAATGTAAAGTTTCCATACGGCAGACTTGCGTTAAGGCTTGCTTGCCTGCGCATTGTGAGAGAAAGTGACAGAGGCACTATTGCAGAAAATGCTTCTCCAAAGCAAGAGGTAAAGGTGATCGGGTTTTGTGATAGGGAATAAAAGATATTGATCGGTAAATACGGATCACATACTTTTTACAGAAACTGGTCAATAATGTTTGGTGGCCAATTCATTGGAAAACCTCTACTGTGTTGTGATCTCTTAGCAACTTATTAGGAACAGTTTCTTAGAGCTTCCTTTTTGCACTAGGAAGGAGTGCAAAAAGGGGAACTAGGGTCTCATCATTCCCTTTGAGTCACATCTATTTTGAGGGGCAAATGTAAATAGATTCCCAAACAGGCCGATCCACAACGTTCATTCTTTTTCTAAACATGCCCTAAGGTGTTGCTTGAAGGCTTGTTGAGTTGCTTGTGATAATGATAAAATAATCCATGGGGTGTGCCTTAATCTAAAACTAACTGAAGGGAGAATATCAAAACAACAGCAGGTTAGGGGCACACGTGTTTCTATGTAATAAGAGCTACTAAATAGTTGTTTGTAGCAATTTGCCATCTACACAGATATTTTTAGTATGTTTATAAAGCAATCATTACGTTAAAAAAATCTTTAAACTTTGAAATTGTTGTACTTCAAAGATTCACACATTTCCTATACAACCCTGAAACATTATCCTTGCTTCTTACCCTTGTCCACAATGATTCGTGGCATCTCTCTTTCAGCTGGTGAGGAACATTTGATCCGGTTTCCTTCTACCTGGCCCTTCATCTCAGCCAGGTCCTCAAACGAGCAGTTAACGCCTGCAGAAAGTTCAGGGACATTATGGGCTTCCAGCACCAACTGGAAAATAAAAGAAGAAGAGTGTTAGAGCTTAACATAAAAACTATTATTCTTAAATAAAACAACTCAGAATAAGATTGAGCAGTTCATTTACATATTAAAAACAAGGGTCATACATTTAAAGACCTCATTATGTAGATTTACAACACGTAAGTCAGGAGTGAAAGAAGCCATCCTACATAAAAAACCTAGACTAAATAAAAGGAGAACCTTAAACTTCAAAATTAAATATATGCTCTACAGATTCATCTACAAAGTTTTACAGCATTCACACTTTGAAACATGACCAAAATGACCCAAACATTAAGTTGAATAGAGGGTAAGTCCAGGGTCCTAATCAACCATTAGCAAATTAAATTAGTCAGTCTAATTTTCAAGATTGTTTTAAAAGCAACTGATACTATAAGCATGTGCTACTGTGTTAGGAACTGAACAAGCCTTTTTAATTAGTCATCCATTAATATGAAAACATGAAAAATGACATTTCAGCCAGTTAATATGCCATATGACAATATGGCATATTATCTTCAGAACTAATAATGTAGCCTTTCAGAGACACAAGTATACGTTTTGTGTGCTGTGGTGGTTACTGTAAAACATTTGGATTTGATATTGGAATTACAGTAACTTAAAATGTAGGTTGTTTAATAGCCCATAATTTAGGAAAAATACAGAATTATAAGTCATTTCATTAGGTTTAATTGAATTAATTAATATGCAAATCACAAAGACTAATGGGTAAAAAGGAGCAAAAGTTAGCACATGAATGACTTTAGCATAAATCTTTGCTTTTGTGGGTGGAAAAAAAGGAGAAAGCCAAATCCATTTACATGACTCAGTACTCAGACAGGAAGAGAAATTATCAACTAGGATTACTTCGGGAACCAAATGAAGCTGTGAACTATCAGGGAGAGACTTGCATGCTTACAGGTTATTTGCTTTTTCTTTAAACAAGTAAACATAGCCAGAACCATGGTTGTGAAAAAAGAGATAGTAAGACCCATTATATTTCTATAAAAGTAAACAAGAATGCAAATCATAATGTTGCCTACATCAGCAACCTTCAAAAAATTGTTATGTATCAACTTCCACTACTCATGGTTAAAATGTCCTAGCATTTAATCTGTTATTCCAATGACATATCTTTCAAAACACACTAAATAATCAAAGGTCAAATTGTGGTCACAGTGTGTTTGGCTAAAACTCTGCAGAGCATTCAACAGAATGGTAAATGTGTGGAGAAAGGTTAACCAGTCAACAGTATTGCACAGGCACCCTTGAATATTATCAGACTGATTCTGAGGTATATTTCTGACAATCAACAGCTCATGTTTGACCTTCTGAAGAACGCAGATGAAAACAGGCCTTCTGGCATGGCAGAAATAAATGAAATATTCACTTCGTTTTAGAGTCTGTAAGCCAAATCTAAAACACCACAACCCAGGAAAAGCAGAATGTGAAAGCAAATTTATATTCCCCTCAACAGAATATGTGGACATTTCTGTGCAAAAAAAAAGAAAAAGATGTTTAGTTACCATATGATCAAGGCCCAGAACGGTAAATAAAAAATCTAAAGGTTCATAATATACTTTCTAAGCACTGTATAACTTTCAGTTATTTTGAATTTTAAGAAATATGCATATTTTTTGAATCATTCTTTGCAATTTGGCAAAAGACTGATACTCTACTAATTTAAACATCATTGACAAGCTTTTGTGGTTCTTCTTTTTAGCAGTCAGCATATATGAACACACATGAGCTAAACCCTTGGTAATAACTGCAGCTATTCGAGTATTTCAGGAAGTGAAAACAGAAATGGTCAGGTCAGAGTTTTTAAGACTGATGTTGACGGACAGTAAAATCATACAATGCATTATTGGAAATGTAACAACATTTAGTCAGTAGTACTTAAACACCAATTACACTGCAGTATAAATTATGCTGGAGAGAGTATCTGGTAGGCAAGATTTTCTCACTTGCAACATATTCAACAAACATCACAATTTACTTCAAGGTGGTGAAAGAAATACTTGTTTAGTTGCTACGAGTGTTTTTCTTGCTGATTAAACAAATATATTTGATTGCAGCTGATACAGCTCTAAAACAAGTGGGTAGGCTTTAACCTAAATATCTTAAATATTTCATTAATCTGAAATAATTTAGGCTGTTCAAAAATTTACAAGATAAATCTTTTTTTTGTCACAAACCCAAGCCTTCATACTTTAAATCAATAAAATGCTTTAAGGTATATCTTTTTTGTCAAATCTCTTAATATTTATATTTATAGCAGCTGTTTCAAATAACTTTTTACATATGTGTTAAATTGCGTCAATCAACTTCTGGCACAGATATTCCAGTCAAAGAAAATGTAAAATATTCTTTTCCATCACTGTTTATTGTGGTTTCATATCAGAAACCACAATATTACCCAATAAGATATTTTTGGATAATGTCAAGTTTAGCTGGGTGCTCTTTCATGTTAATCGTATTTCTCTGAAACTATGTGTTTATTGCTATTTATTTGTTGCTAATCTTCTTGTTGAAATAAAAATTTGAATGGCTTTTCTTTTTTCTTTTTCTAATATAAAAAATATAAATAAAAAATAAGAAAACAATGGGGCTTTCAGGAGCCCACTTGCTGACGTATTGGCTTCACACAGGCGTCTTCTAGTTGTCACAGTACTCACAGGAGACTTTGATCACTCTGGTGTTGATCATTGAAAATCTTTCCCATTTGGACACAGAAACAGTAGTATGAACATTATTAATTAAAGAGCAACAGGTTTTGATAGAAAATGGATGACATGGTAAACACTTTTCAACAGTTTTGTCTTTCAGAAGAAATAATGCATTCTTTTGTTTCCATCTACTCACCGTGACACTAAACTGGGACACTGATATGTTGTTCGGATGGACACTGAGACGCACACACTGTTTGATGTCTGAAGCAAAGCGCCGGGGTTCCGATGAGCGCTCACATTTCTCCTTTCTGGCACACCTGAAAGAAAAACAGGGAAAAAAGAGGAGGGGGTGTTATTTAGAGATGAAAAATCGACACATACAAATTCACATAGTAACCTGATCGAGGCTTATTCTTTTTTTACCTGTTCGCATCTGACAGAAAAAGGAATGTCCCAAGTCCTCTCAGACAGGGGGCTATTGGAAACATTTATCATATTTCTTCTCTGGAAACGTACCAGCTACAGTGGGTGGGAGCAGTTGCATTTAAAACAAAGGTTACTCTATATCTGGAAGTAGAGCCAGCCCACTGGGAAAGAGGTTTTCACTGCTTTTGTGCAGCAACCCTAATAACTGGCATTCATGCACAATGCCAAACGCAGGTGGAAAGGTGGATGCTAATGGGGCAGGGTAGGATAGATTACCCCAGTTCTTAATACCAAACCAGGTGGCCTAATCCTGTCCGTTACAGTGGGTTGAGGAGAAGGAGGTACTGAGGCTTTTGCTTAAGGTGGACTTTACCTACTCTTGTTCTTAAATACATTCCCTTGTTAGACTGAAAGGGCATTCCCCATTTAGAGTCAAAGAAAACTGCCACTCATTCTCACCACAACCCTGCTGTTGCCAGTTCTTAAATAAAGGAAGTTCTGTTCCCATATGTATATTAAACAAGAGACCACCAAGCTAAGCATCATCCACACATGTAACCCCACCTTCTTGTTTGCATGCCATAGTTTTGTAAATTTGTTTGTGTTTAATCCTTTTATTATTTAAGAAAAATCTAACTATGCAAGTAGCAACCTGGAGTTGTTACGTACAGTGCTGGCCAAAAGTATTGGCACCCCTGCAATTCTGTCAGATAATACTCAATTTCTTCCAGAAACTGATTGCCATCACAAATGCTTTGGTATTAATATCTTCATTTATTTTGCTTGCAATGAAAAAACAAAAGAAAAAAAAGTCAAATCAATTATCATTTTACACAAAAGTCCAAAATTGGCCGGACAAAAGTATTGGCACCCTCAGCGTAATACTAGGTAGCACAACCTTTAGACAAAAATAATTGCGAACAACCGCTTCCGGTAACCATCAATGAGTTTTTTACAATGCCCTGCTGGAATTTTAGACCATTCTTTTGCAAACTGCTACAGGTCCCTGAGATTTGAAGGGTGCCTTCTCCAAACTTCAATTTTGAGATCTCTCCACAGGTGTTCTATGGGATTCAGGTCTGGACTCATTGCCGGCCACTTTAGAAGTCTCCAGTGCTTTTTCTCAAACCATTTTCTGGTGACTTTTAAAGTGTGTTTTGGGTCATTCTCCTGCTGACCCATGACCTCTGAGGGAGACCCAGCTTTCTCACACTCGGCCCTACATTATCCTGCAAAATTTGTTGGTAGTCTTCAGACTTCATAATGCCATGCACACGGTCAAGCAGTCCAGTGCCAGAGGCAGCAAAGCAACCCCAACACATCAGGGAACCTCCGCCCTGTTTGACTGTAGGGACCGTGTTCTTTTCTTTCAGTACTTCGTTTTTTTTCCTGTAAACTCTATGTTGATGCCTTTTCCCAAAAAGCTTTACTTTTGTCTCATCTTACCAGAGAACATTCTTCCAAAACGTTTTTGGCTTTCTCAGGTATGTTTTGGCAAACTCCAGCCTGGCTTTTTTATGTCTCTGGGTCAGAAGTTCGGTCTTCCTGGGTATCCTACCATAGAGTCCCTTTTCATTCAGACGCAGACGGATAGTACGGGCTGACACTGTTGTACCCTCGGACTGCAGGGCAGCTTGAACTTGTTTGGATATAAGTTGAGGTTCTTTATCCACCATCTGCACAATTTTTCGTTGAAGTCTCTCGGCAATTTTTCTTTTCCGTCCACATCTAGGGACTTTAGCCACAGTGCCATGGGCTTTAAACTTCTTAAAGACACTGCGCACGGTAGACACAGGAACATCCAGGTCTTTGGAGACTTGTAGCCTTGTGATTGCCCATGCTTCCTCACAATTTTGCTTCTCAAGTCTTCAGACAGTTCTTTGGTCTTCTTTCTTTTCTACAAGCTCAATGTGGTACACACAAGGACACAGGACAGAGGTTGAGTCAACTTTAATCCATTTTAACTGGCTGCAAGTGTGATTTAGTCATTGCCACCACCTATTACGTGCCACATGTAAGTAACAGGTGCTGTTAATTACACAAATTAGAGAAGCATCACATGCTTTTTCAAAGGGTGCCAATACTTTTGTCCATCCCCTTTTTTATGTTTGGTGTGGAATTATATCCAATTTGGCTTTTTGACAATTCTTTTTGTGGTTTTCCATTGAAGACAAATTAAATGAACATTTTAATATCAAAGCATTTGTAAATGCAATCATTTTTTGGGAGAAATTCAGCATTATCTGACAGAATTGCAGGGGTGCCAATACTTTTGGCCAGCACTGTACATAGTTCCATAAAAGCTTTTCAGAGGAATAAATGATTATGTAGGAAAAATCACAGTTAATGTAGCTGAAAGCTGACATAATGTAACCTGCTTCAGATTTTAGGGAGGGTAGGTTTTGACCTGACAAGATTATTGTAAAGTTAAGCAGCCTAACAAGACACAAAGAATCCAAAATGTATCTGTTTGAGAGGGCAAAAGAGCTGAAGCAGGAGGAAGGGGAGAGAATGTAGGAAAGCGGAGGAGAGTAAAAAAAAAAAAGAGTTTAGATTTGAAGGAATACAGCCATTGTTCCGGCTAAGCCGGTTGCAGTCTGGGTTTAATCGCTTCAGGTTTCTTTGGGCTCCAATCACTGGTGTCTGTGCCTTTACTTTGCGCTGGTTTAATAGGACCACATCATTTGAACAGCCTCCGGCAAACAAGTTGAATATAAAAATACACAAATGCAGACATTATTCAGCAGTTACATAAGAAAGGAGTTAATTTATTTAATATTAATGTGGGGATTTCTTACACAGAGCTCTGTTATATTTTGCATTCAATTTTGAAAGATGATGAGGCATTTGATAAAGAAGCAAATTGGTTAGGCTCCAATAAACCATTAAGAAAGTTTTTGTTTGTATGCTTTTACTGACTTGACAGTTCTACCAAAATAACAAGCCATACTGCACAACTATATACATGTACATGTATTTATTATGTGAACAGAATTTACAAACACTGTCAAGTTACCCTCAATCTTATGTGCAGATTCAAACTTGCTGCTTCCAAGTTCAAGTTTTTTTTATTTTATTTCCCCCTTTCAGTTTTACCATCAAGGGGAAAAGTGAATTTAAATGAATCCTTCTTTCCACTGTGTATTCGTGGTTTTTTTTTGTATAGATGAGTAACAGGACAAACCTGAAGGAAATATCAGATAGTATTTTGATTCACAACCGATGTGCTTAGGGGTGATAAATGACCTATGGGGCTTCCTGAGGGATAAATGAGTAAGGTTTATGACATCATCTGTTACAGTCCACAAACCCTAAACCGAAAAAGAACAGATGATGATGATGATGCGGGGAGCCAACCATAAACACAAAAGATAAGAGTTCATAAAGTAGAATGATTTTAACTTTGCTTTTGACTTTGCTTAAACAATTTCAATAAAAGAAAGAATGAATGAAAGAAAGAATAGCCATGTTTTACCATGTATGTTTTATCGTCTTTTTAGAGTAATAAAATATTTGTATCCCTGAGACCGCAAAACATATTAAGACCATTTCAGTGTACATGGGTGGAATTACTAGCGAGGATTCTGAGGGGTCAGAACCTCCTCCTCTAAATAAGAGGAAAACCTTATAGCTATACATTCTGATGTGGAAGGCCCACACAATTTAACAGATTTAAGACTATAAAAAGGCTATTTCCGTAGCAGAACACTGGGTAAGAATTTTCAATTACTCTGTACATAGATCTTTCAAGATGTGGCATTATTTATAATATACAACATGTGCCTACTATAAACATTGTTAAATAAACTGTTTAGCGAAACGGATGCAAGTAATTTAGATGGCCAATGATAGCCATTAAAAAAGCCTTAATTTTTGCCCACCAACACACACATACGTACATACATACATACATACATATATATATAGTATATCTCACATAGTGATGTTTTGATACACAAGCCTAACAGAAGTTGTAGTTGAGTATCAATGTGGCAGATTTTGCAAGGAGTAGGGGAACAAATTATACTACTGAGGAAACAGCAGTATCTGGCCATGCAAGACTCCAGGTGTAATGCATACCTAATGAAAGGCTTGAAGAATGTCAAACAGGCTGTGAAATGAAAGCTATTAAAGCTGTGGTCCAGCCATCCTTGACTCCAACAAATACCTGGTCAGGAAAATGTGCACAATTGCATCAGACCATACACACATGTCCATTAAACTATACAGTAGATGCTGGAAGATAGTCTGTCTCAAAGTAAAAGGAGATTATTTATTGTAACACTACTTTAAAAATGAAAGTCAAAATAAAAAAATATAAACCTTTGTATAGATACTGTATGGCCTTATGAGTACTATTTTCGATTACAAATGGGTTTTGTGATATTTGGAAAAGAAATGCTCAGTAAAAAAGTACCTGCATCTCAGTTGAAACCCAATTATACTATATACAAATATAGCCCATGGCTCTATAGGTTACTTTTAAAGGAGTAGTGTCGCATACATTTAATCTTCTAATATGACCCATGGTGGGATTCCCTCCTGCATTTGTGATCAAACCCTGAAATACATGTATGGAAGCATACTTCCTGCTATCACCAAGTGTGGTTATTCAACAGAGCATGCTGAGATTTGCATATAGGAGCTGGTGGAAGACTCATTACCCGGCCCACCGGCCATGACCCTGTTACTCTAGTTTGTGTGGACACAGGCGAAGACTCGCAAATCAACGGTCTCATGCTCATAAAACCGGTTACTCGTAGTACCATAACTAAAGGCACTGAAACTGCTGAGTGGCAACCCCTAGGTGTAGAAATCTCCAAACCTTCTGATGCAAGAAGTTGATCTGAGCAAAAAATTATACAGTTACAATACTTTTGAAAGTTTGAAATTTGTTATAAAACTCTCTTTCAATATGTGTGTACAACCAGTTTAAAATTATTACAATTAACTTAAAGTGCTGTACAGCTTATCCCCACAGTCCAAGCACATTTCTGTCAGGTTATTTTGGTAATACAAATTGCTTTTAGCTTTGGTCCTGCATTATCATTTGTCCTGTATTCTCCTATATTGCAGCATGGTGGACTGGAACCTTAGCACGGTGTATCCCTCCAATTGACCAATGACTGTTGGTCAAACTATCTTTCCATTATAGTTCGCTTAAAGTGCTCGGCTTTCCAATTCATTTTGTAATGAAGCTGACTGCAACACCAACACTGCTCACCATTTTTGTCACACAATGGCAATGTTATCTAAAACCAACTAAAGATCAAGTAAGCAGCAACGTAATGACTTATGCAAAATGCCTGGACTAATATCCAAAAACACTGGATTCCTAAGGGGGGAAACAAGGTTTGCTTTTTATATATACTATATTCTTCATTTTTGTACCAACCAGATTTTCTGACTTCCTATTGTGGTGTAAATTTATATAAGCTTCATTGCCTGGCAGTCAGTGGCTTTATCATTTGAAATACATAACCATAAATCTTCACTTTCTTTGACTGTCACCACATATGAGCTTCATTGTCTCCGTCTCATGTCAGTCCAGTTTATGCTCTACTGAGCAAAAGGCAACTAAAGATATTGTGTGAGAAAGTATATGTGCAGGTTTATTTTCCAAGGTTTGTTCATTTATGTGTGTGCTAGAGTGACAATAGGTGACAGTGAGGTATGGTCCAGACTTCAGAGTGGAGGGAAAACTATTTTATGTGTGCTTTAGGGTGCATATTGGTAGTAGATGGGCTGGCGTCACATATGTGGGAGAGAGTGTGTTCTCACACAAGGATAGTTGCACTTCAGAGAGGATGCACAGAAATGTGTTCCTTCAGGATGCCCCCATCACTTCCTGGCCTTGTTGCCTTCTCCCAACCTTTCTTAGGACCCCCAGGAGATGCAAGGTAAGAGTTAAGGGACCACCTTGTCACTCATACAAAGGAGCACCTACTCTCCCCTGGGCATTGATATCAGTTCAGTATCATATCTTAGAATATCAAAGTCAAACCACAAGATTGAGAAAGGTGAACTCTTTCGTTGACCATGCCACTGACACGAAAGCATAAGAGCACTGTATTTTGTAGACATAGACTTCTACAATTGTAAACACAAATAAATAAATATGGTGTTAAATTTAAGTCTTTCTATTTTTGTACAAATATTTTGCAACCATTGCAAAAGTGTATGTTAAAGTTTTAGAACTTTTTCCAGGGCACCCCGTTGATCACCGTAATTGAAATCAAGAAGTTGGTAACAGTTAATTCATGCACAAAGTGTCAGAGATGCACTAATCACCAAGGGTCACTAATTTGCACCTACTAAACTACTGACTACGTTCATGCCTTTAATGAGAAAATGCACCCCCATCTGAATGCATATGTGACCACAATCTCATCTTCCCTTGATGTTGGATAAATACTCATGAGTGTTTAAAGTAGACAGGAAATATGCAAGAAGCAGTGAGAAAGCCGTTTCTGATTTCAAACTTCACTGCAAATCACAAAAAGAAATTGCTTCAACTGTTGACTTAAAGAAAACGAGAATTGGATCAAACAATTTAATCTGTAAATAAAATGGGTTAAAATTATATGTACTATAAAGCATGCTGCTTACATTTTGCATAAGTTTTGTGGTCTAATGAAATAAAAAGACAAACCGTACTGCAAAATTACCATCACTCTTATGAAATAGACACCAAGACAGTGTACAATTTGTCATATTGTCAACATGCCTGAACACTGTGATGACAATCATTTTGACAAAACTTCCCCTCCAAATATGGTCTCCAATCTGTTTAGCTGTCACGCTCTACAGGCATCTTGACATGCTAGTTAACCACTTACAAACTGACAACTGACAGAGCAACTTTCCATTAGGGAAAGTAACATATCCGCAACATGGATGTAGGATCTCTGGTGTTTTGGTTCTCGCCAGGAGAGCTGCTGACTTACTTGGAGGGAAAGAGGTGTGGATGGAAGTCAGGAAAAAATACTAAGGTGCCATATCAACCTTGCAATATAAATAAAAACAGTACTACATAAATCCCCAGGGGTTTGTGGTGAAGAGATGTACAAATTTATATAAAAAAATACATAAGAATAACTGCATTTTGTGTAATCTGTAATTACAGTTAAGAAAGTTACACCCAGTTCTGATTAGTTTATAGAATATGTTCATGTTTCTTTAAAATAATGTAAACTGAAATGCCCAAAAACTGTTTTTCTAGTTTTTCAAACAGAAAGGTTTGAATAATGTTTCAAATGTAAATAATCTTTTTTTAGCATAGATTAGTCAGGTCTTGATTTAACGCAATTTACTTTACATTGTCAATTAGAGGATATGAAACAGTTTATAATTAATTCCAATAGTTTTGATTTGCATTTGGGTAAAAAAAAAAATGTAAATAAAATTTGAGCCTCAAACAAACCAAAGGAACTATAAATAACTTCCTGTTGAACAATGATAAATAATTAAGTCTCAAACCCAATTTCAGATAGTAGAAAATCCAATTTTAGACAAAGCAAATCTTTAATTTAAAAGCAGATATGTGACTTCCAATGTCACTGGTAATGGGTAAAAAGCAAGTTATTTAGAAAAGCCTAGCACTGATGGTGGGCCAAAAGCTTCTTTTTACCTGCTTAACTAGAAATGTATTAGCATAAGCTGTGCTTCTCAACAGATGATAGGCACACCAAGACAGTTTAACAGACAGTTAAACCTCCAATTTAGTTTTTTTGTAGCACTTAGCTAAAATTAACTTTAATTTAAGGGCTCAAAAAAAAAAAAGTATTTACAACCGGTAGTATAAAGATATTCATGCCTCTTTACAAAAGCCCAAAAAGCTGTTGAGTCAAGCACATAAGGCATTGTCAACATTCTTAAAATTAAATAGGCAGTTGGTTTTTTTTCAGGACAATATGACTGCTATCAAAGAAGCAGGCTGATTTTTCTCTCCTGTAATATTGTCTGCCTTCCTCCTCTTGCCCCGGTGTTCTCTCTAACAGCTCCTCTCACCGATCTATAGAGTAAATAAAGCCAATACTGATGGCGGAAAAGGGAAAGGGAGTGTGTGTGGATGAGAGAGGAAGATAGTAAAACGGGAAGAGAGAGGGAGCATGCAATTATGTTTTTTTCCTCTGAGCCATGAGGTGATTTCAAGGTTGATTGGAACAACAAACTATCTGGAGGAACACTTTTAAAGTGGAACGGCTTGCCGTCCTTCCCCACATTCATTTTCCCTCCAGCCCAA
The DNA here is from genome assembly GCA_032876305.1 of Orestias chungarensis. Lineage (NCBI taxonomy): Eukaryota > Metazoa > Chordata > Actinopteri > Cyprinodontiformes > Cyprinodontidae > Orestias > Orestias chungarensis. The sequence continues at coordinate 1,460,868 of JAVLVB010001023.1, read as the reverse complement.
AGTGTGTGTGGGTGGAAGACAGAGATTTCTTTGTGTTTTGGTCTTTCTTTCTATATATTCTGAAAGATGTGTTCTTTAGGTGTTTGCTTTTGATTCTATACTGAAATTATATTTGACCTTGGACAAGTCAAGGAAAGCCTTTCAGAAGACAGTTGAATACATCAGAAAACTTGCATTATAACTAACAAAATATAATGTGTTGTCCTTTTTGTCCAAAGTCTTGCAGACTTTGCCTGCAGACTTAATAAGTCAAGTTGCTGTCATTCACCCAAAGAGGTTGTTCAAATGTGTTTTAGCAAGTCTATGTTGTTATGTTCACCATAAAATGAAAAACAAAAAGTTTTAAACCAAAAGGAAACCTGGAAACTAAAAGCTTTTAAGAAAAGAAAATAATTATGGTGCTTTGCTGTAGGTAGCACATGTCAGCATAATTGGATTGAACAATTTTTCAAGACATATGAACAAAGTAGTTTGCACACTAATAATTTGGTGACTTTTATGTATTATTTTCTTGCATTCATTTTCATGACAACACTGATTTGTACAGTAAAAAGGATGCACATAATTTAAACCCACATGATCGATCAATGCATTAGTAAGTGGTATTTCCACCTGAAATTTATTGATTTGGTAGAAATTTAATTGCTTGAGTGTGGAAAGTTGTATTTGAACTTAAGCTGTGAGGCAAAAATCTAAATTTTTTATATGCATTTTTATATGAACTTTTTATTTTTATTTTCAAGAGAATATTTCAATTAGTTTAGCTTTTTTCAGGAGACAGAATATTAGATCACCTCAGCAGCACTTGGGTTATGAGAACACTAACAACTTAATATATGTGTCAAAAGTACATTGAAATAAGCAAAGAAAATAATTCCTTTCAACACATAGAAAAATAAACTTCCAGGTGTAGGTTCAACTCTAAGACGGTGAACTAGGGATGCGTAATCAAGGTCATATAGGCGACAATGGGGTTTGAAAGCATTGTGGAAGATGAACTATAAGACAGTTAAAAGAGTATAATTTATTTTACAAGGTTGTACATTTTTGCATTATCCTTGCGTCACTATGTAACAAAAAGAGTTTAGCTCCGGTAGTTAAAAGTACATCACTGATCAGGCTAAAAGGTTTAAGGAAAGACTTTCACACACAAACATTAAAACTAACTCACTCTTATATCATCATCACATACAGCGCCTAATAAAAAGTTGAAAATATTCAACATATAATACTTAATATCATCACTATTCACGCCAGTTAAAGTGACTGGCCTAATAGATTGGATTTTTAGGAAAATTTTGTTTGGAAGGTCCATTCACTGGTTAATCAGTATTTCTGGCTGCAATTATAGCATAAAGATAAAAGGAAATCAGAGAACAGATGGAGTAAAGTAAAAGTCAGTGGATGGATACAAACAAAATTCTACATCAATATCTAAGACCTGCTCGTTTATAAGAATGGATGTAATGAGACAGGCCACAAGGACATATATGCTAAAGGACTCTGCATAAAACTGTTGCCTAGGTTCTTCGCCAGGTTTTAGGTTCTATTGCTTAATAGCAAAGCAGCAATGAGAAAGCCACTATTGATGAACATTTGTGTCATGGCTCAGCAAGAGTTTCCCAAGGGGCATGATGGAGATTTTCTAGCCATCAAACAAGACTATGTTTGGCAAACACCAAACACCGTACATCACTTAAAACAACCCGCAACCACTGGGAAGCATACTTGTGGCAGCATCTTTGTCTTTCCATCAAGACAATGATGGAAGACATCCAGTTAAAACTACAAAGAAATAGACAACAAGGTTCTGGAGTGGCCAATTCAAGGCACTGACGTCTGTACGACAAATCATTTATGAATGGAGTTGAAAAAGACTGTTCACAGTTGATCACCATACAACCTTATTGAGCTTGGACTACTTTATACAGAACAACTGAGTAAAATTGTTAGAATTCAAATGTGTAAGCCTGAGAGAGACCAATCCACTCAGCTGTTGTAAATGAAGCTGAAGTTGCATCTACTAAACAATAATCCGGAGGGGTGAACATTTATGCAATCACTTTCTTATTTTATAATTTTTTATTTAATTAGCTATTAATAGGATTTTTTTATTTGATCATAAGTAATTCGTAAAACAATAAAAAAGATATAAAATCCATGGTTGATAGTAGTTTTTGTAGCCAATGCTTGCTCGCATCTATTTAAAAGCAGGTAATTAAAAATGCAAAATAGCCTACACAACAACATTCCTCTTATAATTATAAATTCATAGTTTGGTTGCTCTTAATGCTTTAACTTTACAAAAATATGTTTCATGTTACATACTTCCAAAAAAATAAAAATATCTATAAAGTTAATTTTAAACTCCATGATCCATCCATCCATCATAGTTCATATATAAATCAGGGATCTCATGTTTATATTCATTTTCTATGTTTTCTTACTTGACTTGCTTGATTTATTCTTTATCCTCACTATGACCCGACTCTTTTTTGTGCTCTCTCTATCCCCAGCCTTGGAATATAAGACCATCCCGATACCATTTCTCTGCTTGTCTTCCTAAGAATTTATTACCATCTATTCTTGACTACTTTGCTTCCCTGCTCTCTTTATTCGTCATCTTCGCATTCATCTTCTACTCCTCCCAACTCTATCTCTTTTTCCTCGTCTGTGTTCCTTTATATCTGGGTTTCAGTCTGTTCCTCTCACTTCTTGTATTGCTTCCTTGCCTTCTTCACATCTTCTTGGTGGTACTAGCAGGGATAAAGGTGCTAAATGTACTGGTCTCGGAGTCACTCTCACACACACACGCACGCATGCACACACACATACATACACACACACACAAACCAAGCCACTCTACCCTTGAGCTAGCTCCAACACAAGAAACCTATTTTCAATTTACAGTTTAGTGGGAAAAAAATCTCTGCCCCCAGCAAGCACCATCTCTCTCTGCAATCTTGAGCAACAAGGTGGATTGTTTGTGTATTTATACCCATCTCGGTGTACGCGTGTATGCACTTTGAGAGGAAAATGACAGTCACTTGGAATCTTATAAATAAAGCCAAAGATATCAGGTTAGACAGGTCAAGTGAGTGTCTTAAGGTTAATGCGATAATCTCTTTGATCTCAAACAGTTTTCAATATGAGCAAAAGCTCTCTCTTCCAAGGCTGGAGTGGTGCCCATCAGAACCTTGGCAATGCCCATTGGTGTCTGCGCTCTCACCAAGCTCTTGTTTCAGGCTTGGTAAAGAATGCCAGTTGTTTTTTTGGAAATTGATCTAATGGGGGATTTCGGCACAAAGCCCAACAAAGTAAGACAATCCAACACTAGGCCTGGACAAGCTGAAGACGCTCCTGAACCCTGTAGAATTGGGAAGAATGGAGTGTTGGCCAAGTTCCAAAAACATTGCAGAGATAGCGAAGGATATTACCCTAGTACAATTTCCCTTTAATTGTTTACATGTCATAATACCAGACTGATAGACAAATGGGAAGATGTTAATAAGCTATTTACATCCAGCAAGAGTTTAGGCATGTTGAGAGATACTTACATGTTGTGCAAAACACACCAGCCACAGTGGGGATCACCGGATCCAAGACATTCATTGCAGGTAGAGTATTGTCCACAGACTTCCACTGGCACTCTTGACAGCTTTAGAGAAAAAGAATAGGATTAAAATGTAACACAGAATCAAAAGGTTCATCATTAAAAACTCACAATATTAAAAAAATGCAATTTTAAACTTCACATAAGATCAAGAGCATTTAAGGACCAATCGGTGAATTACTAGGGCAAAAGAACACTTTTCTTGAGACAGGAAATCCAGAGGAATATCTGTAAAGATACAGGACATAATATTTAACTCAAAATAGCGTTGTTTGTTAGTCTACCTGCAGCCCCATAATCACAAGACTGGATCTGCAAATGATTGAAATGCCTTCAGAGTTCTTGTCTCCTCATAATCAATAAATTCGTCTGTTTAAATTTGGCCCTAACCCCATCTTTACAGAGGGAAAATTGTCTTTCATTTTGGACTATTCTGCATGTTCAGCTAAAATACCAATGGAAACATTTAGGAATGGAAGTTAAGGGAAAAAATGCATCCTTTCCTGCATGGCTACCTTTTGTAAAGCAATGTGTCAGCTTTCCTTTAAGCTTTGACCTAAACCTTTTGATCATATGATTAACAGCAAGTTACTGCTGGTGTCTTCCAATGACTTTACAGTTGCTCATGTTTTGAATTTCTTTGCCTCTTGCTTCAGTTTATTTTTAGCATTTGCAGGTTAAACTCTAACGTAAGGTAAACTACTTTTAATTTAGCTGACCATATTAGTTGTTGTTGAAACTATAAAAACCCTATCTAAACTTTACTATCCAGAAAAAAAGCAAAAGTTTTTGCATGTTTATATAAAAATATTAGTGCATGCCAGTTTCCATCATTCTCCAATCCAGCAACTCCATATTGGAGTACTGGTTCACTGGGGATTAGCAGTCCATCTATGATGATATATGGGCCTGCCAATTCAAACTGGCATTGACTGGCACTGATTGGCATGGACCTTAAGTGGTTCTGCACAAGGGGCAAAAGTGAGGTAGATCTCAGCTGTCCCATTCTCTCATCACCATTGCAACAGCAAGCTGCTGGGACTTTTGATTAAAAAACCATCATTGGTGGATGACTGCTATCACTCATATTATTCCCAGGCAACCAGGAGAGAAATTACATCATCAGTGTGGGACTGATATTATCAGAGTAAAGGGTGAGTAAGTCAGGATCTCCTTTTTCTAAAGTAGATTTAATCCTAGTCTGAATAATGGAGGTAAAGAAATGACCTCCCCCCCAAAAGGAAGCTAAATTAAGAGCTATGGAGATTAAAATATGTTAAGTGTTAAGTAATCGTGTGTCATTTAAAAAAAAAAAAATGTAAATTGTATGTGAAACTTGGTTCTAACGTGACTTCTTTCTAGCAACTGGCTTCTGTGCAGTGGTCTCTATATTTAACAATATAAGCACCAAAACATCCTGTGTAACTAGTTGATGGTTTTTACTTTGTACGGAACTGTTAAATGTCCATGACTTTTTTATGCTTTCAGGAGGGAAACAGTGAATAGAGTGTCTTTTAGATACATATGTGCACTTTGGGAATGACACTACCAGTACAGTTGTATTTAAACTATATGGAGGAGAGTGACTCAGCAATTTTCCAGCTTCTTGCTAAATAAAATTTTCTACTCTGGGAATGCCTTAGAGATTAAAATAAATAAAAAAACTATTCATCTATACATACAAACATAAATAACCTCAACTCAATATGGCAATATGTATGTCTATTTAAAAAGCTGGCTCTACACAGCTCCCTCTCTCGACTCACTACTATTGTGTGTTTACGATGTTCTGTCACAGCAGGATACTATAAATAGCCTATAAACACGTAACACCATGGATTCACACATACCTGAAAAAATCTAAAAGGATGTGTATCTACTTGTCAAAGTTTAGAGAATTGTACATGCTAGTGCAGATTAGAGACAATGGATGAGCATCTATGTATAACGCTTGTGTGTGTGTGTGTGTGTGTGTGTGTGTGTGTGTGTGTGTGTGTGTGTGTGTGTGTGTGTGTGTGTGTGTGTGTGTGTGTGTGTGTGTGTGTGTGTGTGTGTGTGTGTGTGTGTGTGTGTGTGT
>JAVLVB010001023.1:1431802-1447168 GCA_032876305.1 Orestias chungarensis | reverse complement strand
ACTCCTTTGCTTTACAGGTTTTAAACCATTTTGCATTGTGTTTTTCACAAAGGGACATTAAATTATTGTTATTGCATAAGCCATTTATGTAATACCCAAATTTAAACCAGCCTTGTACTGTATGGGTTATCAGGGTTGTTTATGAGTTTTTATCAGCCTGTTGTGTCTTTAAAAAGAAAAAGTTTCTTTTTGAATAAAAGACGACAGCTTCACTTAAAAAGAGCAAGATGGTGATCTTGTAGGAAATGTCTTTATTTTTTATTTTTTTTTGTTAAAAATGTGCAAGACATCTTTGGGATTTTAAAAACATCTTTTCATAATAAAACATTAAAATCCCTAATTTAAATCTATCTAAATACTGTGAGCAAAAGCATTCTGCAATGCGTCTTCTGGTTACACTTGGTCAACTTTCCTAAACTTTAAAATCTTATTCAATCATGTGGGTGGCCAAATGTATTGAAACAATTTCCACATGTTGGTAATTTTTTTTTAAATGTTTTATGGATATTTTTCATTTTAAAAGCATCTAATTCACTTTAAAGCACATTAATGTACCAAAAGACCTCCAAAATCATTGCTTCAGTGGAAGACAAACACCCGCTTGGATCCATCATCACCAAGCTGAAGGGGGGCATTTCGGGGCTAAAACAGCATGTGAAGAGCTTTATCGATCAACTGTGTTCTCAGCTGCCTGTTCAGGGTAACCTTGCCACTATCCTTCTGACCCCTGTCTGTATTTTTCCTTCGTTCCAAGAATCACACTCTCTCAGTCAGCGTCTCGGTCCCAAGCCCCAGAAACAGCAGGTGGCCTTTAGCCATCGACCAACTCTGCCTGCTTTAATAGCATCTATCGCCACAGGGAATTGAATGTGTGCATGTGTGTGCTGGATGTTATTGTAAACCAGCAAAATCCTCATGCGAGTAGCTCCTCACTCAATACTGGAGCTTGCTCGGATGACCAACCAAACGCCCTTTGCAATTGACAGTCACTGTGAGGTTAACCAAAAGCCAACGATTGCAATTTAAGTTCACTTTCATTCTTAATCATCATTCATTATGAAAACTCATTAAAGTAATAGAATACATCCTTTAAAGGAAAAAAACTAAATACTTTATAAACATTTTTTTAAAATCCGTATTACTCTAAAATTAGTTCTGTAAAACATATTTACGTCTAAATTCAAACTTGTCTTAGTGCCTAATTTTTTAACAGGTTTTTCTATAACTACAAGATTCCTCTTTCAGAAAACAACTTTTGGCAAATATCACACCTGTTATTAGTAGTTCTAAGAGTTTCCTTGGGTACTCCTGTAAATATCAGTCAGCCAAATCATTATATAGTTTAAATAAACCTAAGACATCAATGCATATTACTGATAGTTTATAAACTTGCCAAATGAGAGCATATGTTTGACATTTAGCATTTCAAGAACAGTCTATGATCTAACCTGAGGCAAGATTTTGAAGATGAAACAATTGAATGTAATAAAATCTTTGAAGAAAACTTTTTAGAGTACTCTCTTACCCTATTTGCTTCTCAAACTCCTATGGAACCGATTAATAGTGTTTGTGCACTGGATTTGCGTTTTTTTATTTGTGTGTCTTTTGGCTTTATTAACTGTTACAAAGATTTGTGTGTATGGCAAATCCCTTTTCTTTTGCCAAAATTGCTAATGAAACTCAGACTTTCAAATAAGCAAATTGACTTTTTACTAAAAACCCTTAATACTTGTTTTGTACCGTTCTTTGTTTGTTGTGTTTTTTTATTTATAAGCTGCATAATTGGAATGTTGATTGAAGAATGCCGAATTTATACCTAATGCTGGGCTGCAACAATATAATAAAACAATCTAAAGTATGACAAAATTAAAAGGAATTGTTTTTTTATCAAAATGTGTGGAGTTTAGATATCACCCTGTGGTTCTCTTGAACATTGTATTTGAACTCCTGATAAACAACATGGGAAGTATTTAGGTGTTCCTATCTTTCTATATTAAACTTTCAGTCTGAGACCGTGGGGGAAAATGATGAGGTGCAGCTTAAGGTGCAGGTTTAACTTATTGTTTAAATTTTATGTAAACATCGGGGCTCTTCAACTTCGCACAGATTTACACAAACAAGTAATAAAAGCTATTTCATTGATACAAAATGTGGGTACAAGGCTAATAGTGACAACAAAACAGCAGTGAGTTTTGGCAGGAGATAAAAGAAAATAAAAATAATAAGCATATTATGTGTACTTTGAAGGTTTGGTAGATGTTAAAAGTGTTCCGAAAATAAGAAACAATTTTCCTGACAATGGTTTTGTGACAATATTTTGCTATAATCACCTGTTATGTTAACATACAGTTAGTACCAAAGCTTGACTAACGTCATGCTTTAGCACTCTTTCCTCAGATGGGTTGTTTTTGATCTTCACGTTGTTTTCTCTTTTAACAAAAAATAAAGAAGTTTTCCTTTGTAGATCTGCTAGCCTATCTCCCATTTTTTGTTATAGACTTTGATCTGAGTGTGACACAATCAAAGCATAAATAAAGTTGTTGTTGTTTTTTTAATTGATTAACTAATTATTTCTTGCCATTTACAGGATAGTTGAGGTACTTAATTTAACTGGTATATAAAAATAGCATATACAACAATATATAGGATTTATTTTGACTGTGATTGTCTGCAAGGGAAAATGTTTTGTGAAAAAGGCCATTCCCATCTATGATCTAATGCAGACAATGCTTATATGCCATCATGTAGAACATCAGAAGAAATCCAGTCACTCACAAGAGCCTGCATTAGAGTGACCTTAGTGGTGCTATTTGGGCAGGGTTTTGTCTCGGATAGGTGTTCGCAGACAGTGCCCATTACATAGAGTGCTGCTATTCGGCACCAGATTCCATGTCATCAAAAGTACTGAGAGGTGGTGTGAAGCTCCTGCACATGCGTGTATGCACAGTGGGTGCACACATGCACAAACACAGAATAATACCACTCTTATCTCCATATAATATAACAACTATTTTCTATAGCGCTGTCCCCATAGTCTGCAACTAAAAATAGAAAAACAAATAGCCTCCAGTGTTTCATCTAATCTTTTCTTCCTTTCTCACACCATGCTGTAGTGAATTTCTCTTCACCAATGATCAATCTACTTTCTAAGATAAGAAAATAAAAAGGCTGCCTGTTATGGAGGCAATATGGTAGCCAGCATGAAAGACTTTAGATGACATTTTTTAGTGTTCTGACCTGAGTCTCCGACATGACGTAGAGGTAGTGGTGTTCAGAGGAAAAAGCCATATCTCTAAGGATGGGTCCATTCTCAACAGCTTGAACAGTCTCATACTGAAGGGCACGAGAGGAACCATCAACCCGGATCTGAAAAACACGCACAAACAACAAGATTGGCATGTTAGAATTTATTTTTTCACTGTTAATACATTAGTAATAAATATTGCTTTCATTGCTGAAACATATGTTAAACAAAAGAACAGAAAAGTAGAAAACAAATGGTTACAAACAACTGTTTTACAAAAGCCGTTTTTTCTCTATTGTAGCTTGAGTCATTCCAAAGCAATTATGCTGGTGTTGCATCCGGGAAAGGGGTGGGCCGCATGAATCCGGGGTAAGTTTACTGAGCAGAAAAGGCATATAATTGCCACTTAGAACACTCATGACATAAAGGAAATGATCTCAGTGTGCCAGGACATCTGTTCACACAGGCCGTCTCTCACATACACATAGAATATGTTCTATTCTATACCTTACCTGCTCCTCGATCTCTAATTTCACAGAAAAACACAGTTCTGACGCATAGCTACATTAGCTGCTTTAAGCTCTACACAGAATAAGTGCTAAGCAAATACAGATAGATAGACAGACACACACACAAACAGGTCATTATGGACCAGGAAGGAAAGTCTTTTAAAAGTTGTGTTGACTCTTGGTGATGCTTTGTGCCCTTCAGTCTAAAGTGTTTGAAGGTAACGGACACAAACAGGAGATAATTGGACAAGAAACAGATGGTCAACGAGGCATGTAAGTCAATTCTTACCTAATTAAAATAAGATTATGACAACAAACCCTCTGTGTTCCCTGTGCCTGTGTTTACAAAAAAATCACAACTGGCACCATGGAAGCAGGAGTTTTAAGACAGCAAGGCTGTCAAAACCATTTCACTTAAATTTTATGTGAAAGCTGGGAAAATCAGACAAGATAAAAATATTCCTATTTTGCATCTCACAAAGCTTTGCTTCTTTTACTAAATATACATTACAAAGATGCTCCGAGAAGCTGGCTAATAAGTGAAGTGTATCTGAAATAGCTGTAATGACGATAAGAGCAAACTGATTCCCGACCAACAAACGCACTATACTAAGTGATGGATCTCTTGATTGACACATACATCATTGTCCTAAGGAGGTCAACATCCCATATTAAGGTACATTAATTATTAGGCAGTTTTTGTTTTGTTTTTGAAAAATAATCCAATCAAGCGATTTTACACTGACTCTAAAAGGTTAAAAATATTTTTGGACGATGCAACATTTGCAATAGCTAAGATTTGAAAGTGTGCCAATGGAATATTCACATGTTTTTGTTTAGAAACTTCACAGATGAAAAGTTTAAAAAAAGCTCAAATGTGTAAAATTTATTTTGTTTCGAACAAATTCTGTAAAACAATGTCCATAAATGTGCAAATATAGCCATTTCAAATCACCCTTATGAAATATCCCTTTTATTTTCTTAAACATTCATGTTTGAGGTTCATTAACATTTTGGATTATTTGAGAGCGCTGCAATTGGTGATTAAAAGAAATAATCCTCAAAAATAAGAGATGCCAGATAATTGTGCACACAGTGGATCTTCCAGCCATATTCTCCTTTGTCTTCACAAAATTAGTCATCTGTTATATCACAAACTAAGAAATCCTATCAAACTGTGTGCAGTTTAGATATCACCCTGTTGTTGCCTCGAATATCAACTTTCATAATATGACATTTCTTCAATCGGGCACCAGCTTTCACCCCAATCTCAACAATTTGTGCCTTCTTGTTTGTTTCCCAGCCATTCTTCCTCTCCTGCCATGCTTCCTGCTTGGAGAAGTTAGTGACCTTGATCACAAAGAACCTCGAGTTGTTTTTTATCAAAGCCTGACACACTTCCACTGGGAGTCATTGTATGGACTGGGGTCGCCAGCACAGAAAAGAACAGAAGGTAGATAGGCGAGGGAAAGAGGAGAAGCAAGCAAGAATAAAGAAACTATTACAGGAGCTAAAGCCAGATTCAGCAGGTGAAGTTATCTAATCTGGCCTATTAAGCAAGTTCATTTTAGGTGCGTAACCCCACACAACACTGCATGTGAGAGCATTCAGTGAAAGATGAGCGTATCATATTACCCCCCCTGCAAATGAGCGAGTGCTGAGTTGCATAGAGTTTAGGGCTGACAGTCTATAGCAGTGGCTGAGCATAAGGTTTTATTGTGTTGAGACAGATCCTCAGTCACCAGGGAGCAAACAAGCTTCAATGGGAAGCTCCTGTATATCATCTCTAGATCTGACCACCAACAAAACAAACAAGCCACCAGGGAGAGCTCCACATGTCCACAAGCATGCAATGCTGGTGAGATAAGTCACACTGGGACTAACGGGGAGCATGCAAGGGAGAGCCACTAATCTGAATACAAGACCGTTTGCCTTTATTGCAAAAAATTAAGTTCATAGAAAGAATTTCGGACTCATTCACAAATTTCACAAATACAAACTCCAAACAAATCTTTTGGCTTTGTCCAGAAAAATATAATTTCTTAACTCATTAACCAAAAACAACATTACCATATATACAATTGTATAAAACATAATTGGATTTATATTTAGCCGTCTGATATCTTCAACAAACATTCAGTGCAACCAACTGTAAAATGTCCTCTAATTAGTAAAATAAGTATGCCTTAATGTCCTTTTTGAGGATAAGAAACCAATGCCATAATCTTTGCAAATAAAGATGAAAGATTAAAGCAAACCTACAATCTAAACTGACAGACCAGAAATGCATAGAAACTAGAGAAGCAGCCAAGAGGTCCATGAGAAATTTGGTGGGCCTGGAGACTATGCTGGCAGGACAAGTATTAGTTGTGACTAAAAGGGAACTTTTTTGGGTATATGCTATGTGTTTGAAAACTGACATTGCATATCATGCCTTCCAATGTGAAACATGTTTGTGGCACCATGATGCTAATGGTTTAAACATGTAGCCAGAGCTACAATTAATGGTTTATATCAAAGCACATTCATGTGTTACAATGTCTCAAAGTCCAAGAAGAAACACTACCTAGAAACTGTGGCAAAACCTAAAACTTGCTATTTAAAGACATTCTTTATCTGATCTGACTGAACCAGACTAGTTTGTAGAATTGGAAGAAATCTCTATATTGGTCTGCAAGCATTTTCAAAAAGAACTGGAGCTGTAATCGCAGCTAAAGGTTGCTCGACAGATAATTGATTTAAAGAAAGGCTAAATACACATGCATGCAAATCACAAAACAATACATTTATGCATCTTCGTTTAATGCTGCAAAGTGTAAAAGACAGTGGTGTGAATACTTGTTAAGCCTTGTAGATAATACCACTTTTCCTTTGATAGATCATAAACATGAAATAAAATGCTTTATTATGACAACACTAATCCTGGACTCATCAGAAACATCGATTATTAAAAAATGTCTTAATTTCTCATCAGTCAAAAATCATTAAGGCAGCTCAGTGGTGGTAGCCAATATAATCTGATTCCTTTTCAACAGTAATAAAGTGGATTAGCTGCTCTATGCTAAATGGATTACAATGCTAATCGCTGCTATCAAATAAGCACAACCCAAAAGACAATCACTTCCAGGCAGACATGCTTTAGCCTCAGGGTGGAGAAGGTAGGATATACACTAAGCCAAAAGTCAAAAATAAACAGGAGTCAGATATTGGGATATACAGAAAAGCTCACAGTGTTTAAATGCTTTCAGAGTCCAGCTGACAGCTTTTCTGACAGCCCCTTAAAGACAGTCTAATCAGCATACCAATTGGTTTAAACTGAATGAAAACAAAAGTCTTAACATTTCTAAATCTTAAAATGTTTAAATAAAACATTAATTAGTAAAACCATGCACTGTCTATGGTTATAATTACTTCATCCTACAAGGGATACTAATTTGGACATGAAATGCATCCCCTAGTGGAAAAGGTAAGTTACAGCACGCAAAGTCAATAAATAGGCAGGAAAAGAAAAACAACTCTGCATTTATAATGCACAACAGAACAGAACATTTCCTTTTTAAATAAAGTATTTGACTGCAGGTTTTTAAATCAGTTCAATTTCTCTTGAAGTGGGGAATATTTCTAAAGTTTAATCATCTACATAAATCCTTAAACTGTGTGAATTTAACAAAAGCACTACTCCAACTATGATATGTAGAGATAATTACGAACATTTTCTTAGGCATAAAAGTAATAAAGACATGAAGGCAAAACCATTGTATATTTTGCTGTCAGCTTATAAAACCATTGTATATTTTGCTGTCAGCTTATAAAAACCTGAACATTTCCAGAGTCATCTTCAGACAAACAGAAGGTGTGAAAGGGAACTTATTCTGGTGAGAGAACTATACACAATCGTAATCCCACCTAGTTTAACCTATTGACAATGTACACCACAAAGTCATATCCGCTGCTTGCCGTGTCTTTGCTCTGCATTAATTCAGTGCGGTAAAGGAAAAAGATATTTCCCCGCTTTTTCTTGTAAGAGTAGTTTAGTAGTTCAGTAGTTTCTGACTTAAGCTGGCAATTTCGAAGTTGCACACTGTCAAAACACAGAACAAGTATATTGTGACTCTTAAGAATAAAAGAGGCCAGAAATATTTTACGCTTACAATGAGGTTGCCCCAAAGGAATCCGGTTCTTTTGAAACGTTCTCTTTAAAGTCGTATCTCTTGTTAATCATCTTTAAAAACCTGGATGAACTAGACGGCAGTGGGCAGTTGTTTAAAAGCTACAAAAGTATTTTGTGCATTTAGTTTTTATGGTAGAAATATAGATTGAATTTCGGTCACTATCAAGCGAGATGAGATAAAAATCTAACGATTGTCATTTTTGGAAAATGAATTGAAGCTGATAATCAGAGTCACTTTGACTAAAATAGAAGATCATCCATTTAACCAATAAACACAAACTTTAAGCCAAGAGGTTCAGCGGCTGCAAAGAGAGCTTTATGTGACTGAGAAAGTCTAGCAAGTGCTAGGACCGTCTCATAAAAACAGCTTTGCTGAAACACTTTTTTCCACCAGTTTAGAGTTTGCTCACCAATGACACCAGACAGCGTGGAAAAGGCTTTTGGACACAGGCCTGGTGTCATAAGGAACAGGAGGCAGACCACTTTTCTTCAAGAACAAATATCAAGGACAGACGGACACTGTGTAGTAAGGTACCAAGATTGGAATGCACAAAGCTGGGTTAGAGTTCATTTAATAGATGTGGCAGAGAATTTATTTTACCTGGAATATCAACAAAATTATGAAACTTAATATTAGTACTGTGTCATGCCGATTGTGACACATCCTTAAACCTTTTATGTGTGGGGCTGCCTCTTGTCCTCGGAGGTAGTAAGTATTTCCACAGCCATGAATGAACAGATATTTTACTAGTAAATTTATCCAACGAATACTGCACTGTTACGGATTAAAATCAATAGAAATGAATTTGAATGGTTAGTAGATACTGGACATTTCAGTATACAATTTTAGCTTTTAACTGATTGATTAGTAATCAGAATTAGTAATCAGGAATGTATTATATGACAATTTCTATTGTTAAAGGGTCTTTAAAAGAGAATCACAAATCTAAAATGCTCACTTTAAATGTAACCGATGTGATGTAAAGTATTTCTCAATTGAGTTATTTTTTGTGTCTAATTGAGGTTGATTTTGAAACAGCAAAAGGAAGACTTGTCACACAGAGCTACAGTCTGTCTGCTGCAGTAATGCCACACCTACTAATACGGCGTAGCTTGAACACACAACATGACCAAAAATGTGGGTAATGGAAGCCAAAATAAGCTGCTGACTAAAGACAATGAGGTGAGTGGGCTGGAGCAGAATGTCATCCAAAGTCATTGAACATGCTGGGAAACTCAAAATTCACATAATCTAGTTAAGAAATTGTATTGATTTTCTAAAGCAATCTCATATGGGCAACTGTAAAACTTTTATGCCAGTCCTGCAGCTCAGGACAGTCACTCTTATTTTTACATTCAAAAGCGTAAGTAATTTTCCAGCAAGGGTATTACGTTTTGTTGCCTTTAGGCCACAGTACTTACACATGTGCACAAACTTTGTGCAAGGACCTCTGTCATCTACTCACAACCAATAAACTTCATCTATAGTATCAGCAAAGATTTGTATTTTTAAAAAATTAGCAAAATAAAAACATTAATAAGATGAAAAAATCGGTAATCTTACCAATAATCAAACCCTGAGTGCATTAACCACAGAAAAGCAACTTGAAAAAGAATAGTCTTGTAACAATATTCCTTTATTGCTCTTTTTTTATACAT
Source organism: Orestias chungarensis (assembly GCA_032876305.1). Classification (NCBI taxonomy): domain Eukaryota; kingdom Metazoa; phylum Chordata; class Actinopteri; order Cyprinodontiformes; family Cyprinodontidae; genus Orestias; species Orestias chungarensis. The sequence continues at coordinate 1,437,585 of JAVLVB010001023.1, read as the reverse complement.
CTACACATTCTCACAAAACCAAATATAATGTCTTGCATTGGGTAATTAAATGATGTTGTCATTTTTATGTAATGAGCCCCAAAAGGGAACTGTGTTTCAAGAAAAGAAAAGCATTTTTCAATCAGAAAATATATAATATATGTGCCCTGTTCTTTTATTTAACCCTACATAATCTAAAATACTCACAAAAGTTAGATAATTAAACATTTTGGCTTTTAATTTATAAAGCTATCACTTTCAATATACTGAATAAAACAGTAGTGGAAGTATAGTAAAGTGAGAATGCTTTAGTTTATTAGGTATTGGGAAGTTGTCAGAGGTCAGGGAATGAGGATCAAGAAAATGTCTTCCAGGCTGTAGATCACCTGAAACTGGTGTATTAAGTATCAACTGAGTGGAGACGCATACAAATTTATACTGCATTTTTCTGATACTTTAATATAAAAAAATAGATCCTTTCCTTTTCACTTCACAAAATATAAAAGTTATCCAGATGGGAATAATTTTAAGGTGTACATTACATTGTGGAGGTTTCTGGTGGTTCTGTTTTATGAGGTCACAATACTAAAACTGTTCAAGATATCAAACCTTTCACTCCAGGAGAACTATAGCCACATGTCAAAAGACTATGTAACCCAACCTGTCACACATGGTCAGGTTTCCATCCTTTCTGAATAGTCAAGCAGAACGTTAGCGATTCAGCCATGCAAGGCAGGGCATGCATTAAAAGCTTAAAAAGACACACCGCCAGATTTACAGAGAAAATGGGGAAGAACATTTACTGTAATAAAAGATGGGCAGAAAAGAAACAAAACATTGTTACTCAACCAATATGTCTCGCCACGTATCGTCTTCTGTTCAGCTCACTGAAACATATGGTACAGTGAAGGGGAAGGGTGTAAGAAACTGACTGGCTTCATCTGCTAGTGCCAATCAATAACAGTGCAGACTCCTCTTTATTAGCACCTTGTCTTCATACAAGATGTAGTGATGCAATGTAAGCATAGTGGGTTGGGGGTGGGGGGTTTGCTTCAATCTATTGGTATCAATGAGGACATGGAACATTAAGGAACTAGGTGCCATTCATTGCCTAGAGTAGAAGAAATAAGGAAGTTTTTTTATCTAAGAAAATTATGAATAAGGCACCAGATATGTTCAGTTTTTGAAACAGGTAGTGTGTGTGACACGAGGGTGATACATTTTTAGGTTATGTCTCAACCTACATTTTCTCTTGGTGTAATATTTCACATTTAATGATTAGGCTTTATAGGAGAGCTATCCAAAAAGACAACACTGTGCCTGTGCTCACACGCTTTCTGTTTTAAATAATCATTCAGCTCATTAAATGTATTTTTAAGATACCCCTCCTTTCCTTCTTACTTTCCTTTTGACTTAACCCCCACCTTCTCTCTCTGCAGGAGAGTGAACAAGCGGAAAAAGAAAATGAAGTGAACTTATTCTGTGCCTTAATTCTCGATGCTTTGTTTTATGTTATGCAATTAGGCATATCTACTACACAGCAGGATTTTAATTAACGTTTTTCTCCTGATGGGTGTGCTATGAGGAAGGTGCTTTGTTGGTGCAAATCAAGGAAATGTCATTGTTAGCCAGGAACTGAGATTCATAGTCACTTTGTCCCAACTGTGTAAGAATACAACCTCCTCAATGTCCTTCCTATTGAGTTGAGTTTTACTAAGGCTACTCTTTTTTTTTTTTTTTCTAGCAAAGACAAAAAAATCTAAGGAAATGAAGCCCATAATTCATTACAGTTGAAAAAAAAGGGATTACAACAAGGTGAAGTCTTTGCATTTAACCCTGAAGTTTATATACATCCAATAATTAGAAGCATAAGGTAACTTTGTTTCCCACTGTCTAAAGTTAAAATCAAACAAAAATGTTCTTGTTTTAGTTCATTAACAATTTCTTCCTGCTGGTACCAATGTAATGAATATTTATGACAGGTGCCACAAATGAGATCCGACATATGAAACAAAACTGATTGGAATCCAGTTTCAGTGACTGACCATTTTGGCAATGTAGGTGTGCTGCCCGTTAGCCGGCAGCTTCAAGCAACCTACTAATCTTATTCCCTGCAGAGAGATAAACTGAAAAAAGCAACGAGAGAGAAGGACAAGAATGTTATTGTGAAAGATGATGGTGTTGATCGTGAAAAGGGGACAAGTGTCTGGAGGCTTTCTAGCTCATATTTCCCCCTGTACTGCTTTCCTTCTTCAATCTCCCCTTTGGCTCTAAAGGATGAGTGACAGGTCTCCCTGCTATTATAGCCGTAACTGCTGATCTGCCTTAGAGTGGTGTTACCAAGCAGGGTATAGGGGGATGAGGGGGAATCTAACAGCAAAATCGTGTCATTTGTTTCCTGTTCACTTGCTCTTTTTTCCAGTCATACCATTAAAGTTGTTCTTAAAAAGCCATAGGCTTAAAGCCAGATCAATCTGAGGAACATCTGTGACCTTTACACAGCTAGCTCTTAAGTCTGTCACTACCATTGACTATTTTATCTTCTGTTATGAGAGGAACCTTTATTTGTCTTGTTAAATTGTTAAGATTGTATTCTCTTAAGCATGCATCTACAACATATATCTCGATCAGTTTCTTGAGTACACATATTCAACTCTTAAATCTCTCACACTCTTATTTATGAGCGATACATTTTTGTAAACCTTGTTTGTATAAGATCTAATGGAAATATTCCTTGTCACATACAGCACTACATTTAAAAAATGCAATGTTTATAGTTTGTTGCCCAATATTTAGACTGTGATGAAGGTTCGTGTTTTAGTAAATTCTTCAGAAGCTAAGGACTGGCTCTCAAAGACCCACAGAGGAAGCAGCAGCATAATTTGATGGAATAGCACCACCTGTGTCTCCATTAGTGCTGCAACCTGGTGCCAGACCTACAGTACGTAGTAGAGGGTACCCCATTATACTTAGTGACCAACGGCCCTTATGAGCTACAGTTTAATGGAGTCAACATGCTCCCAAGTGCAGGGAGGGCAACAAATCAGGCAATCATACTAAGCTTTTCGAGGTACATAGCAAGACATAGTCAGGAGCTGGGGAGCCAGTGCATTATGCCGTTTAATTTCCTTTCTGTAGGTACAAAACTGAATGAATGTAATTACATTTGACATATTACAACTCTAACACAGCACATAAAGTTGTGATAGTTATATTTGATTTGTGATATGTAAATAAAATTTTTAAGAATAAGGATTTTAAAAAATCAGACTCTTATCTTTTACTCTGAGATTCTAAATTTAAATTTTTAAGGATTTTGCCACCTACTTTCAATTACCGACAAAAAATTGGGCAAACTACAGCAAAATTACTGTATTTAAAACACACATTACACCAGGATATTGATGCTGTGCCGTAGAAAACAAATATCACCTAGTTAGTTATGGAGTCTGTCAAAAAAAAAAAACTTCAGATTCTTTTAAGCTGCACAGCAAATGTTAGTCAGTCATGTTTCAGCTCACTCTCTCTCACCTTCTGAGGAGAAGCTTGCCTCTGCCAGTTGACAGTCCACAACAACGTGTGTGGAATGGGCAACACTTCCTTACTAGCTATAATCCTGTTGTTTCATGCGTTTTAAAACACATTGTTGTACCTTAATATGGATAAACAACATTAATGACTGTTCATTTAGGAGGACTTCTGATTTATTGCTAAAAAACTTTTTTCCAAATTGTTGCAACACCTTCATATATTGTTTGTAATATTTGTATTTTATGACAAGTTTTAGTACACAATATGCTCTTTTGCCTAATATGTCAGAGGACTGCTTTCTAAATCCGTGCCTCCGTTCCATGTCCAACTGACAAGCAGCCTACAATTGAAGGAGCCTTCCAATTTCAGGCCAAAATGTGAGCATATGTTTAGGAAGGCATATTTGTTGCACAACCAGATGAGGTAGAAAATACTTTGGCTACTGCTCAATACAATATACATATATTGCTATCATTGAAATAAAAAACGGAACTTGAATTTTAAACTACCTTTAAGGAGTCCAAAAATCATTTTTAACACCAGTTTTAGTCATAAATCTTTCCTCCTTAATTGGCAATCACCAATTTACCCAACTCTCCATGGTAATAAGTGTAGGATGTGTTCATTAAAAAGCCTTAGATCAATATTACACAAACAGGGTATATAGCTCTCTAAGGGAACCTTAGATGAATATGAGCTCTTCATATAACGGTCCACTGAAAGACTTTGATCATGACTTATTAGATCATTCCTAAACACCCCCACTGTGACCTTTAACCATCTCTAAGCAAGGTGCACAGTAGACTGCACATCACTGGACCATCTGCTTCTATAAAAATCAATCAGCGGCATGTCCAACTTAGGCAGTGAGGAAAAAAAAATGTCTCCACAAAGATGTCTCGGACTGATAATGGTTTAATGACTGACTGATCAACTTTAGCCCAAGGTGAAGGGATAACTTAGAGCTTTGTTTTGCTATTTTGCAAAGTCTACCTTTGTTTTTACGTTACCTCTTTCACTGTTTTTCCGTCCGTCTATCCCAATTTCTTAAGTCAATACTAATTTTTAGCTTGTTTACCAGGCAAAAGGAGCAGTTCATTGATTTGAAAACAAAGACTGGTTTATGGGGAGGTGATAAAAATAAATCAATAAATACATTTTACACTAATCCAAGTAAAAAAATACAATGCAAAACGAAGAAAATAATTTACATTTTTTTACCTCACTGGCAACACATGTGGAAACTACAGTGGAGTTAAAAAGTAAGATACAACAGAAGCTTTCTGTGTCTGCATCAGAGTGTCTGAGCAGGAGTGTGAATAATAGATGGAGAGCTGAAAGCCAGACGATGTCTGAGAGCAGACATAACTCTGGATCCCCTTACTAAACACTGCCACCAGAAGAAAATCAGCAGAAATACAAACACTACTCTGCACACACACACATTCATGTTAACACACAAGATATGTAATCTGTCCCATGCACACAAACCTGAACATTGTGCCATTTGTGCCGTTTTTTACCACAACACACCAGATATGGGAGCGTAATGTCTTAGGAAAATGGGAACAATATTTTTTCATGAAATATCGCATTCGGCTTGTGCCTTGATGACAGACAAAAATAAAAGTAGCACATATACAAATCACTCACTCAGTGAAAACCACGGCTGCACATAAATTCATAAAAGATCAATCAGCTTACTTTTCAGAGTTTTGTGTTAGAGTGTACGGCCATGTATTGTATGAAGAGTAAAGCATGGTCCCCTGTTTTTGGGTTAAGTATTTACTGGTAATGGTTAGGTCTGGGTTAGACTATAGAAATTCATGACAAATTTATGAATGTCAATGGAAATTCCCTGAAAGGATAGAGAAACATAACGTGTGTGTGTGTGTGTGCCTTCCAGAGTGTATGAAAAACATTCATTCCCTACTGTTTGTGTTCAATGTAAAGAACCTTGGTGTTATTTTTGATCAGGAAATGTCTTTCAAGTCTCATATAAAACAGGTCTGTAAGATTCCCTTCTTTCATTTTAGGAATATAGCAAAAATTACAAATATTCTCACTAGGATACATGCTGAAAAGCTAGTCCATGCATTTGTTACTTCAAGGCTGGACTATTGTAACTCTTTATTAGCAGGAAGTTCACAAAATGCAATTAAAAGTCTACAGTTGGTCCAAAATGCTGCAGCAAGAGTTCTGATGAAGCTTAAAAAGAGAGATCATATCTCCCCAATTTTAGCTTCCCTTCATTGGCTCCCTGTCAAACTTAG
>JAVLVB010001023.1:1386112-1431702 GCA_032876305.1 Orestias chungarensis | reverse complement strand
TTGCTCTCAGACTGCAGGTTTACTGGTGGTTCCTAGAATCTCTAAAAGCACAATGGGAGGCAGATCTTTCAGTTATCAGGCTCCTCTCCTGTGGAACCAGCTTCCAGCTTTAGTCCGTGAGGCAGACACCCTGTCTAGTTTCAAATCTAGGCTTAAAACCTTCCTGTTTGATAAAGTTTATAGTTAGGAAGAGGTAGAGTAGACAGCCTAATCCGGTTGGGGGAGGAACTCAATCTTGACAGACGGTTCTCCTTTGCTCTACCTTCTTCATGTCTCACTCTTCCTTTGTCCAATCTACTTAGTTACCGTTATTTCAACCTTGTTGACCTTTTGTTTTCTCTTAGTGTTCTTCTCTCCATAGTAACCACACCTGGGCTGGCGTTCTGTTAGCTGAGACAGCTTCTTGGATGAGAACATGGGCTGAGATGCTTCCAGTGACGTTCTACAACTGCTGCTATAAACTCTTTTATTTCAGTATCCTGTGCTTCTAATTTAGCTTACTGTCTTTTCAAACCCCCAGTCGGTCGTGGCAGATGGCTGCTTGTACTGAGCCTGGTTCTGCTGGAGGTTTCTTCCTGTTAAAGGGGAGTTTTTCCTCTCCACTGTCGCTACATGCATGCTCAGTATGAGGGATGGCTGTAAAGTCAATGACAACACAAGCCATTGTTTCTGCCTGCTGATTCCAGAAGAGTGAATTCTGCAAGTCAATGACTCGATGCAATCTGCTGGGGTTCCTTAGATTGGAAACTTTTTCAAATTGATTTGTTAGAATGTATCTTTGATTTTAATTGATTTTCTGTGAAGTGCCTTGAGACGACACCTGTTGTAAATTGGCGCTATATAAATAAACTGATTCTTGTTTGGTTTTATGTTATGGTGATTTATGAGGTTCTTTCTCAGGTAAATTTCTAATTAAATGTAGAAGGACATTGGAACCAAGTCCTCAGTGATAAGAAGCCATGAATCTCTCAGATCCCTCCATATTCTCTGTGCATGTCAAGTTTTAAGTCCATTTCTATTGTCAAAGGGTTTTTATTTTTTATACTTCATCCATCTTCTTTTTCTTTAATTCATTAACCAAACAGTTGCATATTCTCTGTATTATTCCACTCTTTCTTCTAAAATGAAACATTCCATTGCTCAACTACCACGGACAGGGGTAAGACAGAGAGCCAAGGGCAAGGTAAAGAGCAAGGTGAGTCAAAACAGATGCTGGATTTAAGTAATATTGTTGCCCAGCTCTGTAGATTTTCAAAAATATATATTTTTTTCACCATTCTTTTTGCCATTTGTTTTAAGCATTGTTAGAATACATGGCATATATGTGGTCTCAATTGAGACATTTTTCCATGTTTGGTGTAGTCTCTATGTTTCTTTAGACAATAGCTAATTTCTTACATAAAAATCAAATGTATTGTAACAGATCTTTCCATAGAATGACCCTGCTGAGCTATGGAGCTCTGCTCTTTATTGACCATGAACCTCTTGGCTCTTTGCTGGTGAATGCTCTCAACGCTTATTAATTTAAATATATTTAGGTGGTTACAAACCCAAATGTCTTTTTTATGTTCGTTTGTTTTACTCTTGAAAAAAATAAAAACAAATCTGGCTCTAATGAAAGACAAAAAGATCTGACCTATGTATTTGCTTCTGGTAAAGAACTATAAATATTTAAACAATAGTTTATATATTTAGAGATTTCACAGAATTCTCCTTAAAAATAGAAGTACAGGTTTCTCTAAGTATTTTTTGTTGGCATAATTGCATGTTTTTACTTTAACCCTCTGTAGGCAAAAAATTTATCTTAACATGTAAAACAATTTTATTTCTAATTCTGCCATTAGAGAACCATGCCTCATCTTGAATTAAGTCTGGTACTATGAAATATATTATATATATATATATTAAATATATATAAATATATATTTTAACCAGGAAAAATACATAAGGCATTTATAGCCCATTATTGGTGGCAATTAGCTCTGATTTATCAAGGGAGCACATTAGAGTTTCACGCCCATGCATTATGCGATAGCATAAAAGCAGGGTATTCTGCATGATAATGGAGGCTTCACAGTGGGAGTTAAATAACTTTATCCAATAAATAAATTAGTATGCTGTTTCAATATGACTGGTTATCACCAAGACAAGGGAACTGATAACAAATCATGTAAGCATTTAAGAAATAATAAATGCTGCGATTGTAAATATTTTTGCGCTTGCAGGCTCTATGGAAACAAACAAATAGCAGCCAAACCAAAAGATATTGGGCGGTGAAACACAAGGTTTCTCAAAAATAGAGATGCTTTAATGGTCACCCTATATTTGATGTTACAAGTCAGGTGAGGTAAAAAAGCTGCACAAAAGCTTAAACTAAGGTTAGATTTTAAAACTACCCTTTTTACAAGTGTGGTTAGGCAGCAAACCTACAAAGTAACAACATTGAAAAGCTGGGCAAACAATCAGATAAGCATCCAAGAAGCTAACAGTATCTAAAAAGGCAGCAGAGATCCACACCTCTAACGCTAAGAAATCCATTAGTGATGCAGTCCACAAATCTTGTGATAAGGCATTTCATTGGGACCTGTACACTTTCGAGGCAGTAAAGACAGAAAACATGTGGAAGATGCTACGATAGTCAAATGAGGCCAAACTATGCTTTCTATGAAAACCAACAATGCATCTTATCATAAACTTAAAACTCATCATCATAGTAGTGGTAATGTCGTGCTATGTTATGCTTTGCTTTAGAAAACTAAAGTTTTCCTTTTGTTTATCAATTTTGTAATGCTATGTATTAGTTTACCACATAACTTTCCTGTAAAATATGTTCATGTTCATACATGTAATATGAAAAAATGCAAGCATTAGTCTTATTATCTCTACATGGTTAGGCCAAACTGCCAAAATGAGTTCTCATTGTCGAAGTTGCAAGACAGAAAAGTTATTTGTTCTCAGCAAACTGTAGTCTACCAGTGCTGGGGAGTTTTCACAAGAGTTCAGCATAGTATGTCCATTGGACTTTAAAGGGTGGGTGCGAACAAGAATAACCTGCAACCACGGGACCACATTGCTTCGAAACGACCATGCTGGTTTGTTTAAACATTAAGTCAAAAACATTAAGCCACAGTGATTCCCTGAAAATTTTGTTTCTTTGGCTCATCTCTACTAAGCTATCCTCTTCAAAATACCCCCCACCCCCACCACACTATCCTGCCCTTTCAAGATGTGGCACACCAAAGTATGACACAGAAAGAGACAATCTGGGTGCCACTATGACACCAGAGCAAGTCTGAATGACAGAGGGGAAAAAAAACTGAGACAAAGAAAAGAAAGAGAGGAACTGAGACACATCACCTGCAAAACGTTAGATAAAGATGGCTGTAAGCTGCTCTAAAACTTGACGGCAGATAAAAGTTAATTCTTTCCCAGGAAAGACAGCGTGAGAGAGGAATCTAAGAGGATATTTGCTGAATGGGACCTGTCAGCTTGCATTGCACAGAAATCCTCTTATGCCTCAAAATTTCAATTAGGTTGGGAAGCGATTCGGTGTGGTGCGCTTCTCTCATTTTGCAGAGGAAGTACAAGGTGCACGAGGTAGGATTTGTCACAGCAGAGACAAGTCTCCTCCACCTGCATTATGATTCAAAAGACTTGAGTGAGCGTGCACACACAGACACAAACCAGAGAAGCTTCCCCTCGGAATGCGAAAACCATTTCAAGTGACAACAGTGGTACACTTGATACTACTTCAGTGTTCAGTGAGCAGTGTTACAATTGAGTTTGTTCCACTGAGTAGGGTCTGAAATTTCAAATCCACAGGTTTGTGTTGGTCTTCTGTTGTCTGTATGACAGCCACAATTAAGTATGTGTCAACATTGTCAAAAGACAGCAACTTACGATAATTAGAAGTCTGAAAGTAAAGGCCAATTAACATGGTTGGCTTTTGTTTGATTCTCCCATTGGTCTTTTACTTTAATTTCACTTTGTCTTTTATTCAAAGATGTACATTTCTATTTTTTTTCTTTAAAACTATGACATGTTTACAAGGCTGAAAAACATTCACATTTCTGAAAAAATTAATTGCCATTTCATTAATAATTTTTTTATTTCATGTTTTCTTGGAATGTTTTATATTAAATGTAAAGCAGAATTGTTGTGTTTTTGTACCCAGAATAAAAAAAGTATGAATGAATAACATTTTCTTATTATATTCAAATAAAAAACCTTCATGTTTAATTACTTTAGTTTGTGTAATTATCTATACTTATCAAATATTGAAATAAAAAAAACACAGTGCTTAAGAAAACCTAAAGTTTTGATTCAACAATTGTGAAACTGCATATGTCCCTTTACACAAAAGTTAATTATATTTTCTAACTAACTTTAAAAATATAACTTTGTTCTTTTTATTTCAGGTTTTCCTGTTTACTTTGATGTTAGGTTAAACACTTTAACACACTAATTCCTTTTCTAGGCAAAATAAACTTCTCAATTTACCTGATTAGATTCTGCACCCAACTTTTAATTATCCCTAAATTGTTTCTCCTTCAAATGTCTACCCATTCTTTTTCTTTCTTCCCCTTAACTTTATTCTGTCATTTCATTCTTTCACCTTTCCCTCTTCACCCTCTATTCCCAGCATCCCAGAAGGCTTTCATCTTCCCCAGGTTAGATTACTGTAAAGCACTGTCTGTCTGCCAGCATTCCTGAAAGCTTTTCATCTCTGCTCTGATTCATCTAGGGAGACAGAGGGAGAATAGAGGAGAGGTTGAGGGGAATGGAGAGTGAGAGCATTGCAGAGGAGGCTTTTGGAGACAGAGGACATAGACATGGTGGGGAAATGGCAGGCCTGTGTTGTGCTATGGATTTCAGAGCCTTTAGTGGTTAACCTGCACTGCAATGGGCTGATGGGAAATTTCCCAGTTGGTCTCTTGGCTGTCTGAAACGCCCACGCAGAGCTGAGAGCACACCTCACTGGGGATGTACAAATATGCTCACATGGACACATGCTGGGTGAAGAAACACACAAAGAGTTTCTGCACACAAATAGACCAACCTATGTAATCTGAAGAAACATCAAAAAAGTAAAGAACTTAGAAAAATAGCCTTATGTGGGGGGAAAACACCTTTTTTTCAATGTTATTGCCGAGGTCAAACAAATCAAAAGTTGAGACATCGAATGTTTTCTACTTGTTGCCTAATATTTGAAAGCCACAGGCTCCAGTAAGATAATATACCAAGAGATGTGTGCATGGTGTAATTGAATCAGCCAGGGAACACAGATCTGAACAAAGCACTCTGAAATCTACTCAGCCTTGAGAGAAAAACAGAACATGCAAATGCAACAGAGTAAATGCCCCAGTGCGTGTACACGTCCCTATTTCTGGCCACAGACGCATTGACAGCTTACAAACAGCCGCATAGGTTTCATTAATGAAGCCTCACTGCTCTTTATTGCTCTACTGCATTGTGTGTTTACAGTATGTGTGGTTGTGCATTCATGTTTGAGAAATCGGCTATGAAAATAAGGGGAATGTGTCAGTGGGTGAGCATACAGCCGTAAATTCATAATTGTCTTCACACCAAAAAAATACAATGGCCTTGGTTTGGTCACCAAGGAAAGGCTTTTACACCATATTGTGGATATTTTTACCTTGATTTTACCTGATAAATATAATTGTAAAAACAGAAAACAGGGTAGAAAAGTAGAAAAAATTAATTTTTATTTGACAATCACCCTCTGAATACCCTCACTGCTAACACTGTGCGAAGAATTTTCTAGTTGGTTGAAGGTTTTCTTAAGACATTAAAATCAGTTCAATATTTTCTACACCTTTTTATTTATGTTAACTTTAACTCAATTGATTTTTAAACGTTAATGTCGCTTCATAACCCTGTGAAGACAAAAAAGGAGGACCTAATTTAGTCCAACTTAAATACTGGGTTTTAAGTGGTGTACCTGATGCATGTGTTGTACCTGATGCATGTGTAAAAACAACCTAAATCAAGTGGATCTAGCTATATAATTGTGATCAGTGCTCCTTTAAGTGATCTTCCCAGTCCAATATTTTTAAATCTTTTTTCTTAGAAATCTTTTTTGATTTTGAAAATAAGATTTTGGTTCACATTGAAAAATTTGTGAAACGATGATAGGTTAAAGGTTAAAACAGCTCAGTTTAATTAGAGTTGCAAAACATATCGAGTTGATATACTCTTCTTAATGTTTAGCTAAAAAAAAAGTTTAACATGTAAATGCTCCAATAAATAATCACTTACCTTGCTTTTATTTTATTTTTTATCAGAGTTCCTTTTTTTTTTCAACACTGTAACCAAACTATGTTTATGTAAAATAGGACGGGCAGAGCATCGGGATGAATCAATGTCTCTGAAGAAACACCAACGTGTAGAAATTTGGGTTAAAGACGTCCTTGAAATGAAGTGTGCAATATTCTAACTTTCCACCAGGTGTCCTGCCATTATATATCTTTTAAAATTCTCACCATAGCAAAGTTATTTTTACCATAAAATGCTCTTACTTTAGTTTTTGTTTTAAGGATCTAGTGGATGTCAACATGTTCCTATTTTTACAAATTATAAAGCTTGAAGAACTCCTTTATTTGAAGGAACATTTTTTATTGCTTACAATGTAGAAAAAAAAGTTTCTGGTCTTTGTTTGGTTAATTAATGTCAGATGAGCATATCTATTAAAGCGTGGGAGCTTTTTTTATACAGCAACTAAGTTTATATACAGGACATTGGATATAAGTGAATTATTATATTCTGCCTCCAATGCACCATTATCTCTCTTAATCTTGATGGTGGTTGGCCGTAAATAACCTTGTATAGATAAGATATGGGTTGCAAAAGTAAAGCTGGAATATCCAGCAATGTACACCCAACACCAGTCAAGTTAGGTTTGTCTTAAAATACACCTTTTCCTACAGGATGAGTAACACATTAGCCCATTTATGAAGCACAACTAATGAAAACTGAGCATTTGGTTAACCATCCCACCCTTTTAATTGTTTTTTGCTACTTCATAACTAGCATGGATTGGCTACTCAGGTCCTTAAACTATGTATGTATGTATGTATGTATGTATGTATGTATGTATGTATGTATGATGCAGGAGTGTGTATGATACAGAAGTAGCAGGATCCCAGTACATTGTCCCTCTTAGGCAGTTTTATAAAACAACTTTTGTAATATGCTGCATGTGGAGAAGCTATTTACTTTTTAGTTAAATATCGAATTTTTGCAGACTCGTTCACATGGTTACTATGTCAACTACAAAATCTGGATTCATCCTCGATGAATGCACCATTCTCAATTTTCTAAACTTTTAGGTGCATCCAATGATGTGGTATATATGAACCTGCCATTCTTATGGCTCTACTCTCAACTCCACTTAATTTAATCATAGCTGCTGTCATCTACTCTCACTGCCTTATGTCTGTGGCCTTGACTAACTGCCAACCAACGCACAAGCTTGTGGGTGTGTATATGTATGTGCACACTCAGGAGTATTCAACTGTTTGGCATTGCAGAGTAAGTCAGTTAAATAAAGGGCAGTGACAGAAAAAAAAATTCTTTGTAATTATAATTATTGTAATTAGCTCCAAAGTATGTGTTTACACATAGACAAAAACAATATTTAACTACCACCTATCCAGTATAATCCCACAATGCAGGTGTAAACATTAATAATGTGGCAATGAAATAAAAGGGAGATTAGCAATTAACGTAACGTAAGAAAAATTGCTATTGGTCTCTTTAGTCTTTGGCAGAAACTACAAATCCCACACAGAAAACGAAAATTATAAATATTTAATACATTACCATCTGAATCGTGCTAATTCTGATCATTAAAGCTAAGTGTGTAGTGTTTATTGTCCTGAGTTATCTGCAGCTTCCTCAGTCCACACCCTCATGTATAGATTCCAAGGCAGACGGGAATCCTGCATGAATAAATCAAGTCATCTACAGCCTTGCAATTGAAATACTCTATTACAGCACTTGAAAAGGGACAGAGAATTCTGCAAACAACTACAGCACAGATGCAAAAGCCAAATCCAGTTTATCGCTAAAGCCGTCCACAAAAACAGTTAATTCTCTAGGCTCTGTGGAAAGCGCATTGTTTCCCAGGACTTACTGTAAAACTGCTTTGATCAGCTGAGTAATTATGAATATGAGTTTCACAATTACTGTGCATGACATAGGAGCAGACCCGTTTTTTAATCTCGTTGGAACAAAAGGCGACATTTAATTATGACTAAAAAATATATAAAAGGAGTCTGAAATATGAAGTTCAATGAAAAATTCCTCAAAAACCATTCCCACCGTTTGAATTTGTTTAGAAATTGTACTGTTGGAACCATAAACAACGTATGACAAAATTTGACATAGTTTAACATTTCCATGTGATAAAAAAAAAACAATCACATGTATTTGTTGACATTTCCTTTAGCATAAGACCAATAAATACAAACCATTAATCAGAAGTGAGACAGAGATCAATGTTAACTTTGGAGGAGTTGCAGAGATCCACAAGGCAGGTGACATCTTTTGACACCACCATTATTGGTTGTGCACATCACAAAGGCACTCTTTACAGAAGAATGACAATAAGAAAATATGTTTGTTACAAACAAGTTGGACCCATTTGAGATTTGAGGAGAAGAGTAAAAGAACATGACCTCATGGTCACCCTGGCCTTCCCACCCCAAGAGTGATCCGTTGTGCTGCTATCATTAGACTGTTTTAAAGAATGCAACAATGTCAGCAGAGATGGTCTGGTTTGAAACGTAAATGAATGACGCTACATACAGAACAATAATGAATGACAAGGTAAACTCTTCCCAAGACTTCAGACAGGCACTTTAAATAAGAAAAAGAAAGAGACAAACCTACAATTGTAAGGTTTAGATCATAGCAAATTCCTATAATAGGGTGGCTAACATATTACTATGGGTCACTCGTAATCTGGGTCTTAATTCAATGTAGATTCAAGACCTTTTCATTTTTGCCATCAAATCATTCCAAGAATTTTTCATTATTCACACCACTGGTTGACTTTTTTTAGAGGTGGTTCTATAAGGTTCTTATAGAACGGTGCTCCATTAGCACATCACCATTTTGATTTTAAAACGTGTAGTTATTCACTTCACAACTGGTTTTTGGTTTAGCAAAATCCAATAAAGAGTGTGTGCACACATTCAACAGTATGGGGCAAATAAGAAGCAAGGACTTCTCTGTTGAATGTGCACCATGTTATGAGATTAGCTGATTATTACTATAAAGATCTGCCCTCAGCAGAGAGAACCAGCAATCAGCACATACTCAGGGATTATCAAAGGGTATTAAAAATACTTTTATTGTCATGGTTCAAAACAGATGATTGAGAAGTCTACATCTAAGAACATGTATAAATATAATTTCACTGAAGAGCACATTAGCATAATCCAAACACACCCTTTGCATGGTCTCTCAAAAAAGTAGCCACAGGGCTGAACGAAAGCCATCACACCCACTTCTGAGTCTGGAGAGATCGGCTGCCTCAGATTTTCAACTTCGGACACCAACAGATGGGTCCGCTCATTCCTTTTCTCCTTTCTTTTTTGTTTTTCCTCTCCCTTAGGTCTTTGTAGTGAAAGCATTATATGTTATTGTAAATGATTTTAGGTAGACCATGTGACTAAGCATACAGAATTTAATAGATTTTTATTTAACAGTATTATTATTAACAGGATTATTACTTTTGCTACTCAACTAGCTGCATAACATACATCTTCAGGGAAATTAACATCTCCTTGTTGTAGGTCATTTTGCAAGCTTTGGAAACAAATGTTCTGCAACTAAAAGGAAGGATTTTGGATCTATTTTTTTCTTATACTCTTTGTTCCTAAAGTAGGTTTATTTTCAGAATTTTAACCACTTTATGGATTACAACTTTTTGATTTTGGTTAAAAAGTAAAACAATCTCTTTTGCACAACCACAGTAAATTTATATTTGTGAGACTGTCTCTGGCAGATATGCAAAAGGACAACGCTCACCCGAACAGCCAGTTAAACAAACACAGCTTTGAGCCTTGTTGAATTTTGTAGTTCCCAGGAAATACAAAAAAATGTTTTGCAAACAAAACTACATCAAACTGACATGAATGCACTGCTGAAGAATATATACGTAAATATATTCATTTTAAGATGAAATCAGTGTGTCATTCCTTAAAAATAGCCCAAATCCATTTCCTTCATTCCAAGCTCCTACAACTATACCATTTGATCCCATCAGTTCCATTTCCCGAGGGGCTGTGTATTTTTGCAACCCCTGGTGCTGCTTATGATATCAAATGTGTGCATGTGTCTCAGGGTCTTAGGCCAGAAGATGAGGGCTCTAGTAGGGGACCGGTGGAGGGATTAGCTTTCCTGTCTTGCTCCAGCTCTTTACCATTTTAATGAGGCAGGGCTGCAGGGTCTTTCTTCTGCCCCAGCCAACTGTGTCATAGACTTGGCCTGGGGACAGACTATGACTGCAGGGCTTCAGGAACAGTTGCGATACACTCCAGCCATTGTATGGAGAAATTGAGTGAGACATGGCACTTATGAGGGGGTGGAATGAGAAAAGGTGAATGAGGGGGAAACAGAGAGGGATGGGAATAGGTGGGTGTTGAATAAGAGTGCGTTCCCTCAAACTGTCATGTGTGTCTTTTCAGAGAATAAAAGAGTAATTCAGGTCTTTCATTAGGCCTACCTCCAAAGCCCTTCTGGTATCTGCTCCGATAACACAGAAAGGGCACATGTGGATTAACTCAACTGAAGGAAATGTAATTACCTACTGATATAACTATTACCAATATTACCAGGCAAAAACCTTTTAATTTCCTAGTTAATAAACCACAACACAGAGCAAGGTTAAAAAATATAGAGAAAGTGTGGCAACTTCACAGTTTTTGTGTTTAGTAAAGCCAAATCAAGAATTAATATAAAGGCACCTAACAAATTAGGTTTTATTAGGAAAATGAATATACATCTGATAATTTTTTCAAACAAAAATCTTAACACAATAAACTGCTGGTTTGAGTGTTAGCTTTCTTTCAGTGTTTTTTCATGTTTTGTAACTGATTATCTCAAATAAATACTAAACTCTGTGGCTGTAAAGTGATGCAACTCGCCCAAATTACTAAATTATGCAAGTTAGGTGTCTATATGCCGGTTTAAAGTGTGACAAAGCTACTGTCATTGTCCTAGAAGAATGGAAAAAAGCTTCAGTGTTGCCATAATGTTTGACAGCAATGGACACGATTAACAAAAGGGCATAAGAGCCAAGCGGTGAATGAAGATCAAAAGTTGATTTAGTTTCTTTGCCTTCAGTGTGCACGTGATTTTCTGCGCTTTCATTCAAATGTACCATGAACAGTATCCACCCCCCAAAAAACTAAATACTCCCACAGCAGGGTGTCTGCATGAGCCCTCTCAACTGGACAAAGGGTCTGACAGTAATCCCAGGGGGTCAAGAGGGTGGTCAAAACTCAAGCAATACAACAATGACTACTTGGGCTTCCACAATGGTATGTGTGTTCAAACAGACTTCTTAAAGGAATGCATGGCAAATCAACCCAACGGAAAAAAAACACAAATAACCTTGAACTGATGATCTGTTTGGGTCAGTGATAAACTGTTTTATAACAAAAAGGGGTAATTTTATGCATCTATGCTATTGAACTGATAGTAATAGAAAATGCATGAAGAGGACACATTGATACAGGCTGAAGTGTACTTCATGGTACTTTTGGCAATAAGAGGGTGAAACTGAGAACCATTTCACAGCTAAAGACACTTTGCCTCAGGGCAGAGATGCCTCTGTAGCAGAGCTTAGTTCAGTCCTATGACACAGAGGTCTTAGGATAGAGGACAATCATTACTCACACCACTGGTTGACTTGGGCTTTGTCCATCTGTCTTCATCTTTCTCACGCATTCATTGAATGAACCGTTGATAGCAAGTGTCAATGCCAGTCAAACATGTCTCTTTGAAGTAACTTTGGGATCTAATGACAGAATACATTGTGAAATCAATTTCTTCCTATTTCCAGGCAGTATTTTTGCCTTTCTACTGTATTTCATAATGCTTATTTTTCTATAGGAGGTCTCCACAGTTGCACACCAAACTACCCAAAAAAGAAAAAGGAGAGGTCATCTTCATTTGAACAGGTGTTAACTTGCTAAGCGGGTATATCAAAATCATCTTGATTAGTATAACAAAATCTTTACAGTGCCTTTAAGGTTTTGACAAATGTATTTTGAAAAATAAATAAGAAAAACAGAATAGAATTTCAATTACTAAATTAAATTACGTACAATTTTTTTTAGCAGCTCACACAAAACAATTACTGGCTTCGGGTTAATTTCACTCAGTTTAACATACGTTTAAGTATCTCCACAGTTTACCTTAAAAATATTCTGAACTATGTCCACAGCTCAAACATGAAAAACTAAACATAAGGCTATGTTGTCAGGCATCCTTTTCAACAAAACCAAGTTTGGGCTCGTCTTACGTGCCTTTACATTGATCTGAGAGGAATGTTATAAGTAGCTCCAGGTATTAAGCAGGTCCCCCTGTAATTGCAATCCCACCTGTAGTATTACCTGCAGTAGACCAAGTTTTCATAGTAGAAGAATAATATTGGATGAAAAGTTTGACTCGCTTTCATTTGAAGCCAGTTTTTAATAAAAAATTATGAATAATTAATATCCATTCTGAATGGTCCAACTTAACAGTAGACACTATTTTAATTTTAACCTGAGTAAAATCAATTCTATAACTGTTTTTGATAGGGGTGAACTTGCTTAAAAAACCTATGAAAATATTTTTTCTCCTATGACATTGAAATTTATAACACAATATACACATTTTAGGATTGCCAAACATTATTCCAGCTCAGAGACTGGAATAAATAAGTAAATGTTCCTATGTTCCATACAGTAATATTCAGATGATACAATTGTTACAGTCCCAACACAATGTTCAGGCATCGATTTAATCAGTCAATTCACAACAATTGTTTATTTAACAGGGTGTTCTCCATGGTTCAGACATGCATGTGCATTGATACTCCACATGCATGTGTGTGACTAATTATTTTTTTTTGTGTATTAGCGTGTGTCAATGCTCCTGGCTGACTACCCCGTGTTCTCATTCTCCCACTTCGTGCGTGGATGAAAGTTGGACTTGTGTGTAATTAATTGGTTATGTTTGTAATTAGAGGACGAGTGAATGGAGGAATGCATGCAAGCCTCCTTTTGTTTTGTCTGTTGCACCTAACAACAGCACATGAAAATAAGAACTGATTATGCAGAACACTAATTACCATGGAGTTATCCTGCTTACTTACGGTAAATCCCTATTCACTGTTTTAGAGTATGGGTTTCTATTCATATACACTGGTTTGCATTTCTTCTCTTTACATACACATGAACCCACATCTTTGTGCTATAATGAGCAGGCTGATTACAAAAAATGTGTTGATATATATAATGAGACATTTGCTCTTAGACTGACCACCAACAAATTCACTGTAATGTCAAAATGCTCAAACATTGTACTAAATATTATACTTGTTCCAGGGACCATATTTCAAATTTATGACTAACAGACAAAAATGCAACCAAGTTCATTTTTTTTAACAAAAAGATGCAACACAAACAGAATGACAAAAGTGGAAAAACAATTAAAAAAACAAATTTAAATTTAAATTAGAATGAGAAACAAAGCTTACTGGCTTTCTGTGAACTTTTAATGTGTGCAGAGTTAACAGCCTAGACAATGTGTACAATGTGATTTAGTAAGGATCATTTAAAATTTAAGAGGAAATTCTGGCTCCTTTTAAACAAACAAAAAAAAAACACACAAATAAGATAAAATATTATGTATTTATATTGTGTATTTATGTACATCCACCCAGGTTATTTGACAACAAATCCAAAGAAAAGCTTTATCTGAAGCTTTTAAATCAGGAATAATACATAAAGATGAAACTTTGTTGCCATTTATCGTCCCAACTGGAGATCCACAATGCTGCTAAACTAATTATTTTAGAGCAGCTTGGGCATTTCTAATAATGCTTCATTGTGCAAAGTCATGAAGACTCCAGTAGCTTAGTGCTCAGGAGACAGGAGTTACCTCAACAAATACTATTGTGATGTTTTAATATAGTGAGATCTTCTATGAATAGATCCCAGTAAACCCTTAGGTGGTAGAAGATGTATGTGAAGGACATTTTCTAAAGATTATTATTCCAGAGCGTAAATCAATAGTGGGTTTTTTGTCAAACAACTTATGAAAATGTGGTAAAGCACCATATTCCCACACTTGTAAAGGACCTGTGATGCTTTATGTGCTTTCTTTCTTAATGTATGGTATTATCAGGAACTTAAAATTCTGGAAGATGTTAAGTAAAAATCTGGTACCCTTATTGGTTATTAGGAATTTAAGATGATAAAAAAATTAAAAAGTAAATGGTCAAATCCACACAGAAATTCCTCATAAGTGGCAAACTCCAGCTCCTTTCATTACTTTCATCTCCTTACCTTACTTTCACACAAAATTTATGGGAAGGACTAAAACCAAGAAAACAATATAGAAGGTCAACGATCTATGTATTAAGACAAAGATTTGCAAAAGGTTTTTGGTGACTGGTTGTAAAACCTTGGAAAACAATTGTATCACTTGTGATTTTGCAATCTGCTGGATTTTCTTTGAATAACATTTTTTAATATTAATTTGAAAAATAAACTGAACATAATACAATGTTGCAACAACATATAATGCAACAATATATTGGGAATGTGTTATGATTGGAATGAAATAATTCTTGTGAAGGGCTTTAAAATGCTGTTTTAATTAATTATATAAAAATAATTACTTAATTATATAAAAATACTGAACCCAATTTAACATGGGTTTTATTATATATTCACCTGCAGTGCTTTCAAAATTGTTAGTATCTAAGAGTGGTGAAATCATTGTCACTATCAAAACCATCATGATCCTGAAGACAAAGAAAATTTTGGTAAGTTTTGCATGTCTAACAGCAGCATTTACTTCCTGTAAGAAATAAATAATAATCTGTTGAATCTAATTTTCTACTAAGGTGCACCTGAGGGGGTGACACCTTCCTCCCTTTAGATTACAGAAATAGAAGAGTGGAGGAACCCTCTGGGCTTCACTCCACTTTTCTCTCTTCCTCCATTTCTTTCTCCCTCGTTCCTTCGCTCAGTTCAACCCTATGTTACCATGGGAACACGGACTGGTAAAACATGATGAAGGCTACAGAGGTGAGAAACAATAAGGCAGAAAGGAGAAGTCCATCTGTGGTACTATATCCTGTGGAACTCTTCCATCCAAAGCAAAGGGACCAAAGTTGAGACAAAGTTCTTTTTTTTTGTCTTATATATATATTTGAAATATAATTTTTTTTCTTTCTTTCATTACGCTAATACATATCTATTTTACTTCATAATCCCCGCTGCTAATCCATGTTATTCTCCATTCTATATTCCTCTTTGTCAATCAGTAGTCTTTGTGTTTAGTCCATGGCTACGTGTTTTAGCCAAACGGTTGAATTGGGTTAATCATACATTTGTTTATCTGTTGTTGACTATTGTGATGCATTAGTTTTGCAGTAAACATGGCTACAAAATGATGCTGAAGATCTTTGATGAAAACATTTGTCAATTACAGTCAACCTCTCCTTTATCCCAATCAATTCCATGTGTTTTATAGCTTTCATGAAATCCATCCAGTGCTTTTAAATATGGCTCAAACAATTTGTTTGCAAACCAATAGAATAGATTTAAAGCCCTCTAAACATGGATTGATGACAGGATTACAGACTTTTTCAGCTTTGGGGATATACGATTTTGAACAAACAAAGAAAATACATAACACACAGTAAATACGCCAATTGTCAAAGAAAATTACAGTTGGACTTCTAACATACTTGTACATTGCTCCAAGCAAGTTTTCAGAAGAATTTGACAAGCAATGTTGTATAGAGACTTGATACTATTCTGCTTAAGACGAAGAGCACAGTCTGTAATACTGAACGGAATGTGGAAGTGCAGCCTAAAGTGTTTTAGGAAATTTTATTCGTATAATTTCTATCCATCTCCGGACACTTAATGGGTTAAACTAGACTTTTTTTGTTTTGCGCTGAATAATTATTGTGTGACTCACCAGTAGTGACATCAGACACAATGTTCAAGGTGAAACCGATCTCTGATTAATGCTTTAAATAAAAGCATCAGTATTGGCGTAGCACTAAAAAGTTGTTATAAATAAACTTGCTGGAAATTACTGCCTGAGTTATTGAGGATAAAAAGAACTTTCTTCTTAGGATTCCCATCTAGCGATAAGGACATCACAGTCCATCGGACTTCAGAAGGAAGTAAAACGTTCTATATTTCAGGCTGTTGGAATCATAAGTTAAGGCTGAGCTGTCAAACTGATGAAACAATCTAGCCTAGGTAAGGCTACAGGGCCAAGACTCACTGGAGACTGATAACGATGTTCATAAAAGCTTTAATACGGGATGTCAATGTGCACAGATTGCTATCTTGCACATATACATGCAACATCTCTGCACATTTGCAACACCATATACAGACAGAGACACCAAACTGCCACCTTTTTCATCTCTGCCATTTATGTTATCCGATGACTGTGAACTGAGTGATCCTATTGGCTGATTTGGCTCCAGATTTAAAGCATTGGATGACGAAAAGAATCACATAAGAGACCAGATGCGATGAGAATCAGGGACATCCTCTGAAGCCTGGTGTCCACACACACACCCGGCTGTGTTCTGACACACAACACAGGCAGCCTGTTTATCCTATCATTGCTGTAGCTCACATTCCCTCTGAAAGACAACATAACCCAATTACTAACATCCTGTTTTTGACAAAGGCAATAACATGAGGTTTCAGATAGGTGTTATTGCACCAGGACGCACCCTACTGAAGGTCACACATTTATATCCTGTTCTATGATATCTTGACTCTTTATCCATTCAACTTTAAAGATTAGTTGACTGTCCATTACTGTGTTCAATAAAAAATCTGTCATCTATCATAGATGTTGTTTACGATGCTCACCATCAGGAAATCTGCCGTTTGCACACATAGACAATGATTCAATAAACATCACTGCCTCTGTTTACAATTTCTGAAACAAACAGACAAATGATTATAGTAAATTTAACCATTCATTTTACAGCACAGTCCATTTATTAGCATCGTAGGTAATTATTTGTAGTAAAGAAGTCCTTATTTAATGTACAATTGCAGTGGTAAAAGTGGTGAAAATATGTAGAAAATGAAAACTTTAAAATATACAGTGTAACTCCACTTCTTTTAAAATGCAATTTTTCTAAAAGAAAGACAATAGACCAGATAATTCAAAGCTTTCATGATACATTTACATTTCAGTCAGCTGAAACAAAAAAGCTACTCATCCAAACAATTCAATTGCTATACTAACACCAATAATCTCAAAAACAACTTATACTGTGAGCAACAATATAACCAAAGTTAGTCCTGATTGTTGTGCAATGATATTGAGTAAGCAGGTAAGGGACGTACAAACAACTCACTGAACAACAAAGAAACAACTCATTAAACTACAAACACAAATATATATGACTACGATTAGATGTTGTCCACATTCCAACCTGGTATTTGAACAGAATGCCAAGAAAAATACTTATTTGTCCATCACAAATGGAGTTTCCTAAACACAGCTAAGAGTTTAAAAGGAAATGTGTGCTTTAGTCACGTGATATTAGCACACTGTTTACACGACAATGATTCATTGGAAACTGTTTTTTTCCCTTGTTTTCCCTGTTCTGTTAACATGTTTACAGAGCATTCAAATTCCAACTTTTCACAGTGGAGACGTAGAAATTGTGCAATTCCGTTACAATGCCACAGCAAGCTCAACATGCTCAACATCAGTTATAAGTAAATGTCTGAGGTGGAAAAAAAAGTATTAGCATGAACAGATGAGATTCAACTGCTTAACGTAACTGAATTATAAAACCACCAAAGAGAAGATTGACTCATCCCAGTTGAAATACGCAGATATAAACAAAGATTATGTTGAGTAAAACCAGTTAATGGAGTAGCAAATGGAAAAGGCTTCTTTATAGAGAAAACTGCAACAACAGCCCATTGAATATTTCCTAATTTTCTGGTTTTTAAAATTCGGAAGACGTTTTGTTGTGAATTATTTTTACTCATTTCTGATGAACTACACATGATAAAGGGTTACCATGTACGACATAATCTATTTTTTTATGTTTACACAATGCAGACCAGAAGTATTTCAACTGTTACAGTCGACAGAATACAGTATGGCTAGAAATTAACAATACACACATTACAAACTCTTTCCTTTTTTACCAAAAAACGTCTTGTAAAAAGTGCCTCAGGTTAAGCATTTTTGCAAGTAACAAATCAAATGGTCAAAATCCAATATATATATATATATATATATATATATGCATTAATCACACTTTAATTAAGCTCACATATGTATATTAATTATATATGTGTCATTTTCTACTTAAATTATAAATGCTGACAGTAAATTAAAAGTGAGTCTGCAATGTTGTTTTTTTAGCAGAGTAATGATGCAAACATGTAGCTAAATCAACTCGGAAAAAGAAGAGAACCCAGGACACAGAGATCTACATCTAAATCAGAATTGCACAATCTCGGCCCTCAGATGGAAGTACCTAGCAAGTCATTCACGCCAATTTCAATATTTCAAAAAGCATGCTGAGACATTTGGCATGTCAAGGTCTAAAGTTAACTCTTAGCTCTTTGATTGTCATGGAAACAAAAAACTGTTGGTTAAAATGAGATTTAAAAACAAAAACATAGTGACAAAATTGGATAATAAAGACTGAAAGACCACAAGACCCCTCCAAATTGCTCTTCTTTTGTTGACTTTGTAGAGTGTGATGAAATGCAATACTAAGCTAGCTGATAATAACAAACGCACTGGAAAACAGTTTTATGATTGTTGCTGCCTCAGTGTAAACATAATAAAGAGCCTGGATGGCAAGACGGAAGTAGAGGTGGAGAGACGGAGCGAGCACCATTCAATTAACAGAAGACAAGGGGGCATAAATTAGGACTGGAAATAAACCTAATATGAAGGACTAATTATGATGTTCTGAGCTATTATGTGATTTAGCATGTTTGTCAAGAGTTTATGCAAACTGATAAATGCTCAATGCCTTGCAGAGACTTAAAAAATGTAAAAACGCTAAAAGTCATCAAACTTTTGTCAAGGTTACAATGTGCTACTTTAATTAACATACTGCTAGAGGGATGTTCCACTGAAACAATTCTACAATACACTCAAATGTTATCAGTGTTTTTAAAACAGAGCCGTAGCTGAGCAGTACTTTCAGTTTCCAGTGAAATGCAGCAATAATAAATCAAACCATTTTAAACCAATGACAACAAAAGCAATGTCAAATACAGACATGACAAGGATTGTTGTGGTCAAACTAAGTATGTTTACCACAGAACAGAAAACATGCTATATATTTAATATTACAAATGTTAAAGAAACCAACTAATTTTAAACATGATAAAAACTTAAATCTATGAAGATGTGGAAGAAGAAAGCAGATGTAAGCCTTTGAAACAGGGAAAAACAAGATTTAGTAACCTTTTGCAAGTAGTAGGGCTGTGCTACAACAATTCTCTTGGGATATTTTTAGGAATCCAAGGAGTTCCTATCTGCACCTTCACCTTTAACTTATAACTACCATTGCACAGACCTTAAAAACAACCATTGATAAAAGGGCACAGGTCTCCAAAACTGCAGTCCAAGACAGACTGCAGTGCTTAAGTTAATAAATATTTGTAAAAAAAACTCCATCCTCAAAGGTCATTAAACAAACAAATAAATCCAGATATGCCAAAATGGGAAAAAAATGAGATATAGTGCTAGAAAGAAAACTAAAACATTGCATTCAGATTAATATACTTCAAGTCTATATTAATAAAAAAATATAGTTCATCTTCAAGTGCGTGCGTGCGTGCGTGCTTGCGTGCGTGCGTGCGTGTACACCCCAATTCCATGGCTGAGTCATGCCTAACTTTATTACGAACGCGAGCCATTTAAAAAGTCTGAAATCTTGGTAAACTAATAAATTTTGTTCATATTTAGACTGACGGGCCTAAATAAAATCTAGCACAAACGTAAACACACAACATAAGATCTCATTTGAAGTTTACCCATTATCAGATAAAATACTAAATATACAATGGTGTGTAATAAATTTTACTTTTACAAAGTTTGATATGTAAAAATAGACACAAATATTTTTGCAAGGCACTGTAAATTTATAAGTAACAAAAAATGTTTTTATAAATCTCAATTTTACCCATGTCAGCTATGTGAGTATATTAAGCCTGGTAAATACAGGTTGTTGTGCATTAAAAATTTGTGTTCACATTTTGACTATGACCAAGAACTTTTCATCTCAACCAACTTTCCTGCATTAAAATGTTTTCTCCCTGCCGACCGTTTACTGGCTTCTTCTCAGAACTGCGAGCAGAAGAGGAAAAGCAGCATCACATGAAGAGAGAGAGGAAGAAGGAAAACAGAAAGACAATGGCAGAAAGGGAGCTCATTAAAGGGTTCAGATTGCAGAAGACAGAAGAAATAAAAAGGATAAATGAAAACTGTCAGAGACAGAGGCTACAACGCATTTGTAAATATCTGTGATAAACCTAACCTTGCCAACATCAGAAGGTTCATCTTTGATAAATACTCATCAAATGATTACATTCACATTCCTTAATGCCTCATCAAAAGAAAAACAAGACAAAACAGCCTTTATGAAAAGTTAAAGCAAACAACGCAGAACAAAAATGAAATCTAATTAAAATAAGATGAGATGTATAATGAGATTAAAAGGTGGACAAGCATGTCTGTAATGCAATTTTTTTGTCTAAAACTGCCTATAAAAAGGAAAAAAAGGTGAAACCAAAAAGGAAGATGAGTCCCTGTGTGTCTGACAGTGCGGTGGATGATTTATGGTCAGCACTGTCCAGATGCCTAATTGGCCGCCATGTTAGTTTTCTAGTGTGAGAAGAATGGGAGAGACCTTAGAAGTTGTGTGGACTCCCGGAAGCTGTAATCAAAATGAAAAGTAAAGGGAGGAAGATAACATCGCAAAGAAGAATAAAAGAGAAAAAAAAATAAGAAAACATTGTTTAACAAACAGAGAATTTCTGAGACCGTGTTATGAACATGTTCCATGTATTAAAAAGGATGTTAGGGTAAAAACTAAAACAAACCAGCTGATGATATTGTGCCGATTAAATCTGTCACCAAGACTTTATATTGGATGCGTTTTGGACTCCTGATTTGTCTCCGTTTTTAAATGTATTGACAGATTAGCGTTGAAAAAGGCTATAATTTCTGACTAATCAAAATGGTACCAAATACCATAAATCTATCACAGTCCACATCAAAAACTGTTTCACCGTCATTACATTAAAAACGATATTTTTTTACAGTGTTTAAATTTTATGGAGATTCCTGTATCTTGGAAAAACAGCTGAAATGTCATGGTTTTGACATCTATCTATCTATCTATATATATATATATATATATAAATAAAAAATGACAGAGAATAACATACTGTTAATTGAAAAACTAGATAGTGGATTTCTCATCCCAACACGTACATTTTTGAGAATATGTGACTGGTCAGAACAAACTGGGAACAAGTTTCCTAAGGTGCATTTACAGTTATTAAGATTCTGAGTGAGGATTTTAATGCTTCCAATGATATCAAACCATAGCGGTGAACCAGAAAATAAAAATAAAACATAGAAGAAGATATGGCCATCAACATGTTGGCAGCCTGAAAACAGTAATAGTTAGAGAAATGGTCTTTATGCATAAAAAACGTCTTCAAAGGGATATAACTAAATATTAACCAAATATTAAAATAGCAATAAATACATTTGATGAATAATTCTTAAAAGAAAATAACATTTGTTTTTCACACTGATGCAATTTGCCACAGTTACCAAAGACTTGATTGGTTCAATTTATGTTGCCCTATATACTCTTTAAATTTGAATAACTAACAAACCCCTCTTTGTTTTTTTATTGTCAGCATTATAACAAACTGTCACTAACTTATACTCCAGTCCTATTGTTCATTGTAATATTTAAAATAATCAAATCACTACCCCGCAATCTAAGGGATAAGCGAAAGATAATACACATAACATGTTAGACTATGTTGTCAGTCAATCTGATGAAAGTCTAATATAATATTTCTAATTTTAAGCCGAATCTGCATGTTAGGCTGGCATGCTAAAAATATTAAACTTGTCCCATGAGAAACATATTCCTGCAAATAATCTAAGTGGCCCTCCCGGGGTGTTCCCTCACCAAAAGTATATTTATGGTGCATGCTGCATCTTTCGAGTAAGGACTGTATGCCTTCAGTCTTTCTATAGCACACACATGTTCAGAAATTAAAAATTTTGAAAATACACAAAGAATCTAGTATTTACATCCATTAGGGCATTTTCGGGATCTGCTGAAACAGCATATATTTGAATTTGTGAGTCGCTTTCCCTTTGTGGTGGGCAGTGCATATTTTTCTGATGAGGATGTAATTTTGTGTAAGAACTCTTCATGTAGCAAATAAATAAAGCACATTGAATCACCCACACATTCAAGTGGGCAGCCATGGTTTGAAGTTTTCAAGTCAGTGTGCATAACGCCGCTCTGATGTGTAAATGGATCTAGTTAAAAAGTGCTATTTGGTTTGCCGTTAAACTGATATGGTCTTTGAGAAAGGACATCAAAGGGTTCACTGAGTCTTTTATGTTTCCATCATGAAAAATGCTTGCATGCATAAACACAACAAGATACACACATGCCAGGGAAAGACCACAAGAGTCCAGTAATGGGGGCAAAGAGAGATAAAGGTATGTGTCTCAAGCTGTCCCTCCTGCAACTCAACTAATGCTTTTCTTTGTTCCGACTTTCCTCCTGTGCCACTGGTTCAAATATTTCTGGTATTTATACTGGGATTCCTTAGTAGAGCAGGCAAGTCATTTCTGTCTTGAAGAACACGTTCCTTAAGAGAGTTTGTTGGTGGAAAGGTATTGATTGAGTGAAGAGGCTTCAACAAAGTACATTTGGACATATTTCTGCTGTGTTACAAGAGAAGCAAAGGTAAGGATATTAAGAAACGTGGTCATTTCCTCAACTAATTCCTAGCAAAGTGTGCGAGAGCTTATAAGAGGAAGGTGGACAATTAAAGGCAGTTAATAGTTTCAATAAAGCGAATTAAATAATAATAAAAAAATAGGTCAGGATATGCCTGCAGATTTTAAACAAAGACATTTGAGTAAAATGTATGCTAAAACTTTAAATGTGGTGCCACAACTGTCTAAGTCACTTTGGGCATTTCTTCCAGCCCCTGCGTAAACATACCTGTATACATACCCCACCAGCCTGGGGCAATGCTGTCAATCCGCAAACCTCTTCCAAACTGTAATCTGCTTAACCTTAATCTTTCCAATCCTTCACTGATGTTGCATCACTTCTGTGTGTAAGATGACATCGCAGTTTCCTTCAGGGACACATCAGTGTTCTACAGTACACCGGGGATTACATATACCAAATACAATGTACAGTCCAAATTTTTGAAAAAAATAAAATAAAATCCAGAGTTATGGCTCTGCTGTTTGCAGACAGAAACGGTGAATTTAGGAAGACACTAAAGGCAAATATTATTTTATATCAACTAGGAAAATAGCTAACTGTGAACGCAAACTATTACTAAAAGATTTCATGTTGCAACTTATGTTTAAAACACATTAAAACCAGATTACATTTACTTTACTGGAAGCAGATGTACATGAATATGCATGAATGGAACGAGTATAAGGTTGCCTTTTCAACTCCGTGTTGCGTGATTGAGTAAGAAATAGCGCTTGAGTGTGGGGTGCTCCTATAAACCGGCTTCTTTGTGTAGGTGGAAAAATGGCCACTTCTCAGACAACCACATAAAGACAAGCAACAAAACTAAAGCAGACCCACTGCAGTGGTGAATATTAATAAGTAGAAGAGTGACTCAAACAAGACAAAAAGTACTACTTCCTGTCTGTTAGGCCATTAATCATTATTCTGGACGTATATTGTCTTTTTTGTTCTATGCTAAATATATAGCAGACCCTTTCAAATGACAAGCTTCAAAGTTTTGTTTTCAGTTAAACAACAAATGTTGTTGCCAGCTGATATGAATTTCAATCATGAGATAGTTCAGTGGGCCAGAAAAAGAGTGGGGGGGGGGGCTTTGTCATAGAAGTTGAAAAATCGACTATGTTGGTAAAGGGAACCATTAGGGGATTTATTCTTCCTTTGGTTTTGTCTTTGTAGTTCATGTCCATAATTCCCCATTTTTCTCATGCAATTTGCAACCAAGCTAGATTTTGTGTCTACTAACAAATAAAATTTCAGTCAACTGTACTTACAACAGAAAAACACAGAAAAAGATCTAAAATTATGTATATGTTAACGTGGCACACCCACAGTAAAAGCAGAATTCAAGAATATAGCTTCACGAATGATTACATAAAGAGTCCATGAAAATCGAAATAAAAATAAAGAACTAAGAAGAACTGTGGCCTATGAATACTTGATGAGAAAAGCTTTTAATGTATTAATGAAGTCGGTGTGCAACCAACCTCTCAACATGGTGTTAATAAAGATGATATAGTTAATATTAATGATACTGCAGATCCATACACTGCTAGACAAAAATTTTTCACCGTTATCATGGGTGATTATTATGTCAGAAATGACTTACGTCACATTGAGACAAACTAATACCAGAAGATAAACTTCAGGAACTGTTGACATGTTTGATAACTTTATAGGTTTTGAAGTAGAGGCTGCTGGAACTGTTGATGATCTCTAAATCCATAAATCTGTGACTCCTATCCATGCAGGCATGTTTACCTCAAGGAGAAAAGACACGCAGCTGTGTGTGAGTGTGTTAGTTTATGACCTTGACCTGCTGGATCCTGCTAGTCAGGATAATTCATCAGGAGGGAAAGACAGACAGTGAGTCAGCAAGCACCTCCAATGAATTACAATCAGGTCAGAAGGGCGGTTGCTGTGTCATAAGAAACATTCAGAGCCTGTGTTTACTACTACGACTCCTACACAGCAAAAGTGAAAATGACACACTAGAGAAAATGTTAGAATATCATATAAGATAATTTACCTCATTGAATGTATGTTTAAAAGGGATGTTTTTAAACAACTG
Source organism: Orestias chungarensis (assembly GCA_032876305.1). Classification (NCBI taxonomy): domain Eukaryota; kingdom Metazoa; phylum Chordata; class Actinopteri; order Cyprinodontiformes; family Cyprinodontidae; genus Orestias; species Orestias chungarensis. The sequence goes on along the minus strand of JAVLVB010001023.1, from coordinate 1,406,311 downwards.
TTTTGGGAAAACAACTCATAAAAAGCTATGGAAAACTACAAATTTGATTTGTTTCCCCCCTAAATTCTATTTTCATCTATTCCTGTAATCACTCTTCTTCCTTTTCACCTCCTCCTCCAGCTGTCCAGCCTGCTGTTCCATCATGAAAGGAGCGATCACACCAGCACATGACACCTCTCTGGGACATGTGGCATTTCCATCGCTACACATCTCCTCTGCCTAAATTAGCATGCATTACACTATCATATGAGCAATTAAATTGAGTGGGAGGATGACAAGTGTACACTTCGAGTGGGAGAAACTAGCAGTGGCTTCAGGTGGGGCGGGAGAAGGCAGGTGTTGCTTGGTTGGAGCGGGTCAAGGGTGGGGGGATTTTAAGGAGGGCACAGCAGGAGCTAGAGAGGGTTTGTCAAGCAGCATGTCAGAAAGAACGGAGGAGCTTGAAAAAATGCACAACTGCAAATGACTAGCAGGGAAATTAACACTGAAGTGTATTCAGGCGACTCAGTAAAGATCACATCAAAGATTTTATAGCATCTCATTAAACTTTTAGATCAGCAAAAGTATCACCTGCTGGCCTTATGCTTTCCTAACTGAGGCAATGCAACAAAAGCAGCGTGGATTCTGAAAATTCAAACATGGTTTGATGGGATAAAATAAAAATATGAAAAAGCAGTATAGAGCACAACCAGTACTATACATAAGTATGGGTGGAAGTATTACTATTGCAACATATTTTCAGCAGTATGCAAACTAGGAATGGAACAGTTTTATGTGGTAAACACAAAGTAAAGGTTACATTTACTCAGTTTTACTGGACCGCACTTTTACCTTTTGCTAAATAAATATTCTTATAAAGTATTGCTACTATGACTTGAGCTAAATGTCTGGAAACTCTACCTACTCTTAGCAACATTATTGAGTAAAAAACAATCTTGTTTAAATTAGAAACACACCCGACCATGACCTACTGTTTATGTTGAAGTGAGACCTCTTCCAATGTTATTTGCTGAGTCCTTTACGTCATTTGGTGATTAAGATACAGTGAATACTTTATAGTGTAACTGGAAAAAAATATACTTATGTCTAAAAAGGGTTTTTCTACTTTTTCATTTATTTGTATGACCTTTCACATTATAGTCTTAAAAAATACAATATTCATGGCATAATATATATTTGTGTCAATCTGATGACATTATTAGTTTTTCTGCCTTTTTATAGAAATTCATTTTTATTCGTGAGTAATTTCTTGGTTGACTGTTTTATATATATTGAATCAGTGCTACTCTTGACTGAGTTTTATTTCTGGGTACTCTAACCACCTCTGGAAGAGGATAAAGTGGTAAAATTTAATAGAAATGACAAAATAGTGTTTTTATTTGGTTTTGCTAATAAAACATATGAAATGTCGGTCATGCAAATGAACCTTTATTACCATTCTCTGATTCACCTAAACAAATTCCAATTGAACCAAATGCAATCAGCAATCTAATAAATTGTTGTCAGATACCAAGTTTAAAGGGGAAATTGATTATAAATTGGTGTCTAAAGCCTTTAATATCTTAAAGCCCAATCTATGATTTAAGAATGAAAACATGTGGCATTACAGCATATCTATGTTATTGTTCTCTATCTGAAGTAACAGTGATGGACAGGAAAGCATTAATAAGAGAAACATTAGATTTGCATAGATTCACAACTCGCTTGGGGACAACATCTACCAGTACAACTATCAATCTTGCCATGCATAAATATGTCCTTAATAGAAGAGGGGCAAGATAAATCCATAAAAAAAGACAGTAATAAGAAGTCCCATTTTTAGTTTTACATGAGCCAATATAAGGGAAATCATGTGGAAAAGGGGGCTTTTGTCACATGACACCAAAATATAACTATTTTAGTTTACATGAAAAACACTATGTAGTAGAAAGCTAACACTGTATTGCACAGTGATGGTTTATTATTGTAAAATGAAATTTACCAATGGCTCATTGCATATGAATGCCTTTCCAATGCATCAGGCTTACCACCCTTTAAATAAATTTAACTGAACAGGTTTGTACAACTACATTTAAAGCATATGCTTTCTTTTTTGTTTTTTAATAAAACAACACAGTGAGATTGACAACAACCTAAGTAATAAAAACAGTTAACTACAAAATATTTCTTAGAGATGATGGAAATAAATTTAAGCCCTGATAATCTAAAACAAAAAACTATTAGATGTAAGTAAATCCAACATGTTAGTATTCTTTTAAACAGTTATTGAGTCTCTTTAAAAGCATGATAATAGTCATTAGACAGTTTACAATCTTTATGGGCACCACACTTAATGCAGACAAGATGCAGAAAAGAAAATAGCAGTTTGAGAGGATAGAGATGTCAATTACAAATGAGTATGTGGAAAGCAGATATCTATAGTATATTTATTGCCTTCCTGCTTCTGTGATCTGAGCTAAAGCCTTGATGCTGCCAAGTTCATGGCCTTAAATACACTACTGAGCAACACTACAAAACATAATGAAGCTTTTACAGTCAAGAGAGAACAGTTTATCTGGCTGATGGATAATTGCCTTTCTAAATACAAGATGACTTCTATTAGAGACCAACATTATAAAGCCAAATTGTATTACACTGGAATACATAACAACAACTATCAACCCTTGGGGAAAAAAATCCTCTTTCAAGACATAAAATATAACAAATAAGGTTTTCTGTCAAAACATGTGAGCTGCTTCCTCTGATAGGAAGATTTTGCTTAAAACAAGCATCATCTTTACAGTGAAGCATCGTAAGAGATCATATGTTTTTGAATAAAATAGTAAGACAAATATTAAACAAAACAGTAGCGATGTAATAAAGACACAAGCGGACAATAACTTTTAGCAAGAAAAAAGTGAATTAAGCTGTGTCAGACTCCTCCATGTATAATATCTGCCTACCCATCAGTCAAGTAATAGTAAACTAGTACAAAATTAGTTTTTCCTTGTTGTGAGAAATCCTTCCTAACATAAAGCACCTAACATCACCTTATGCCTATAATAAACAAGAAAATGTGCTAAGATTTTAGGCACGGCATTTTTTGGACTCCTCTGTGGACCTAATGACAGATAAACACTGCTAACAGCTAACAACGCAAAGTAACATCTGCCTGAAGCCATGCTATTATCTAGGTGTAAGTTTTGCTATAAAAACTACTAGACCAAGTGTTCTTGCCAGGCGTGGGTGTCCTTCGATCACTGCGGTCAATATTATTATTGACCAAATATTATTATTGACCAAAAACACTTATTTAAATCATTTAAACCATTTCCTAAAATCTTAGTTTACTTTTCCACAACTAATAAAATACAAGTTACGTGAACTAGAACTCACATGGTGCACACAACACTGCAGCATCATATGCATAAAACATAGACAGCTTTAGCAAACAGCAGAGGGAAGCCAGAAGAGCCAAACACATAGACGATGCCAAGTTACCAGTGCGGTGTCTGCTCTCCCTGCTGCAAAATTGATTAAGAAAGTTTCTCAGACCGGATGGTGTAGTTCAAACAAGATGGTCATGAAGGTCACAGAAAACCTGGGCGTCACCAAATGCTCTGAGATTCAGATCTCCTTCCAGATTTCCTTTTAGTCGTGGAAAACTTTTGAGGTCATAAGTACGCATGGCCTAGTTTGAGATTCTGATTGTACAAAAACCTTGGGAAAAAATACTTAAGTTCCACAATATTTATATAATACTATTTTTGATAAGCTAATTTATTTTATTTAAAACTAATGAATCACTTATACTGCAACAAACATAATATAGCAGAATAATGCAATAATGTTCCTATAACACTTTTTTTGTCATTTTAACTTTAGCAATACCTTGGATTCAACATCCATTTAATGCATCATTAGCAAAAGTATTTATTGCAGAATAGTATCCATCTTTGTCATGCTGGTCCCTATGACCAGCAGACTTTAACTGGTTTGCAAACTGACTTGAGCAGATCTTGCCCTACAGTAATGTTCCTTAATGTTTGTTAACATTAGTCACAAACGAAACTAATTATAATGACGGGCCCGGTACTGGTATTTCAATTTCAACACCCTGACTGAAAGCGACAGGTAGGGGAGAGGCAGCAATGTGTTATTCTATTCAACAAATAGTCACACTGGTACTTTTTCTAGCAATATTTTAAACATACCCTGAACCAAATGAAATAGCAAAATGGAAAGTTTTGGCAGTTTATAATTGTAACCCTGCAGAAGCTCGTTATGAATTGGAAAGGGCCATCTTAAGTCTAATTTTCTCCTGCTTTGACACAACCAATGGCTGGGAAAAATGGAACTAGTTATTTACTACTGTTCAAATTTAATGCAGAAAATAACAAATGTTAATATAGACAATTACAGTAGGTAGAAAACAAACTATTGCATAAGTCTAAGTGACAAGTAGTTGATAAGATTTTACACCACAGTGGAAATCTTCATCTTTAAACAGGTAAAACATAGTCATCTTGTACATGTCACATACCTGAGTCATTTTAGAAGTTTTGGGTGTGGGGGGGCATCAGGAAATATGGACAGAGAAAAAGAGAGAAAGAGAAACCACTAATGTAGCAAAAACCAGTCACAAATAAACCGAATTAAATGATAAAAATAATAGTAAACAGCATAATCTAATCAAATTTATCAACTTTTAGTGTATGAAAGGAAAAACACCCACAGGCTAAACTGGTCATATTTGTCAGACATTTTCTGCCTGTATCCCGAAAGTGAAATGTGCCAACTCCTGACAGGAGTGACGAGACCTGTCTCCTGTGCCCATGTTGTGCCAGCGAAGCAGGCTGGCACAAGGCTAACTGGAGCTCTACAGTGCTGTGAAAGTACAGCAGCATCGTTTCAGCCTTAGGTTAGAAAGATGTGATTCATTAATCAGGATTCCCTGCGGGGAATAACACTGCCTGCTGGTGCATCCTCTTTCCATTCTCTGCCGGTCCCTGCTGAGCAGGTACTGGACAAACAGCACAATAAAAACTGTACACACGCTGGATGCAAAAAAAAAAAAACTTACGTGCATCCCACAAATTATTAAACACACACCCACCAGTTTGGATATTCATACTTTTCACTACACGTTTGTCACACTGAGGCTTAACTTTATTATATTAAATCATTTTCAAAGGTCAAATATAATGTAAGCTTGTTTCTATGTTGTTGTGACTATGATAATCACTCATTATTTATAAATAATTGGTACAGCAATTTTGTCATTTTGGTAGAATTGTTTGTCCAAGAATACTAAAAAATGAAGGCCATTTTGGCCAAAGTACTCTGAAGTAGTGCATCCCTTCAGCTCTCAAAAGGATGAGTGTTTCTGTTAAAAAACCCAACATGCCATTAATTGCCCCAAGGTTCCTGAGCTCTTGTTAAGTGCATCCCAAGTTAAAATGTAGTCTGCCCGACGGATTCCTCACACAAAAAATAAGCAGACAGCATAGTGGGGATTATGGATAAAAAGCCACAACTGTGCTGCCAAAACAACTTGAAGCTGTCGATTTCTCACATCAACTGATTGTGAACACTCTTAATGGATATGCTGTTGTCAGTAGCATAGAGCTAAAAAAAAAAACTCTGTGGGTAAACCATTGAACATAAAAAAAAAACTTTTGATGTGTGTGTTTTTTTTTTATTAGGTTAGGTTTTTAACGTTTAGATTTACAGTTTGAGTGCTGTAATTTGCATGCTTAACTATCTGTTAGTGTGTTTTAGGAGACAGGAAGGCTGAACAGAGGTAAAATGTAAATACTGGTCAGCCCCTTTCTAAACAGCTTTTTGTCCTGGACTGACACCCAACAGTGATTCTGCCAGATTTAGAGCTGCTGAGCTACTGACTGCTTAGCTACTGACTGCAATCAGTCAGAAGGTAGATCATTTAGTTTTTGCAAACTAAATGAGGGGAAAAATTTAAACTTAACTGCAGAATTTACAATAATATTTTAGACCATCTAATAATGGCTCTTATTTGAATTTAATTCTCTTATTTTGGTACAACTGACAAAAACATAAGTAAACTTTGAAATGAGAAAGATTATCCATATTTGTAACCGCCCAATATTATTAATATTAAAAATATTTTAGTCAAATGGTGTTAAATGTTATGCAGATGTTTTTTTCTTTACCTATTGCTTACCTTTACTATTTTAACAACATGTAATTAAGCATTAATGTTTAACTTGGTGATCATAATGGTGCTTTGTTTTGTTAAATCTCTACCTGCTATCCAAAGCTTTATCTTTCTTTTTCACCCGATTTCCTCCCTCTGTGATTGTCTCTATCTCTTTCTCAGCCTCTCATCTCCCTCAATCTCTCCAGTCGTTGACAGCTCACACAGTTTCTCTTTGCAATGCAACAAACATCCCTTGCTTCTTGTTTTTCATCTCTCTCTTTGTCTCTCGCTCTTCCCTCACAATCTGTCGGCTGCACACTCTCAGCACCTCATCCCATAATTTATTGATCATGGAGATGGGGCCAGAGGTGGGGCCGTGTATGGGGTCTTAACAGTATTTCCATAAAAGATATTTAAGGCTGCTGCCTCCAAGATCCCCAGCGGTCATCTTTAGAAGACATGCAGAAGGGTCATAGGACATGATTAAAGGACAACCCAGTCTTCATGAAATATAGAAAGCTTATAAGAGTGGCAATGAGGATACAGGGGGTGAGAGGGTCAGCATAGATGGCTTTATGGTGGATTTTAAGGAAATTTGGTGAATGAAGCGGTAATGTATCTATGAGAAAGACAAAAACCTGAAACACATTTACAACAAAGAGATAGAAGGCATTCCCCCTATTCTGTCCCTCTTTTCTTCAATCTCTTGCACCCAAATTGCTTTAAGGGGAATGACAGTCCCTCTTTCTCGTTTATATACAAGGACAAATGGTGAATGTGGCAGCCTGGCTGCAGAGTGCTAAAAATTGAACTGACATTGTGTGTCATTACATTCCACCACACGGTTCTACACTCTGCTGATTCAAACTCAAAGGAAGTAATAACACTGATGTGTGTGAGAGTGTGCTCTGAGAGCACTGCAAAAGGTCAGGGATGTTACTGAAGTCTTTTGTCAGCATTTATGGTGAGTGGTGAGGCAGCAGGGAGAACAAGTTGGTACCATCTTTTTATTTTAGATATAGGAAATGAGCCTGCTTTTTACTGCTGTCTCCATGAGAAAAGGGGTGATGGAAAGTCAGGAAGTGAAGAGAAGATGAGGCTGAGGCTGAGGAAATTCAAATGGATGCTGAGAGATGTAGATATGGTTTCTGATGGCTAATGGAATGGACCCAAGGTGAGCACTGTTTGAGTGGAGCATGTAAATCTGTGGTTTGCCAAGGCCAAAGATCTAGCTCAGCAACCAACACTGCAACATAACACAGGTGCAAGGAAAGGCTCAGATATGCTAAATGGGGAAGACTGAGGGTTTGGCTCAAGAACAAAGGGGAAGTAAGGTTCATTGGTGCACACACCTCTACTGAGAGGAGCCATCGGTCCACTAGAGAAACAACTATCTTGCTGCAAGTATTGACAGAATGGGAACTGGACTCACATTTGTTAATAAGGTGATGGGATCCATTAATAAAAATGCAGAAGGAAAAAATTGTGTAGACATAGCAGCTGAATGGTCAATTGTTGTACTCAGACAGGGTAATAGAGGATCTACTGCAGAGCCAGAGTGGCAACACAGTTTCTCAGCCTATAGACTTCTGTTAAGTTTAGTTATGTTATAAATGATCTATTGTTCTTCACTTAAAAAGGCTTCCTGATCATCAGCATAACCATTTAATATGCAGGAGGCTGTTCAGTAGGGAGCTGACCAATGTGGAACAGAAAGCAGACGTTTCCCTGTGGGACCCACTGGAATAGGGACTATATGGATCATCTCATGAACATTAATGTAGACAGCCTAGTTCCTAATGTAGAGTGTAAATGGGGAGGGGATTTTAAGGTTCACTGTGCTCAAGTTGATGTTTATGACTAGACAAAGGTACTGTATCTTGCATTAATTACAAGTAACCTAAAAACAAACAGCATGTCTAAAGGGCACAGAAATTGTTTAATCTTACCATAGATAACTATTGCTCCCAAAAGGTTTGAGTAATAAAAATAATTTTGTATTTTAAGCCGAGTACCTGGTTTGAGTTTACATATGAACCTGCCGTCTAGACTGCTCTTCATTTGTGGTGCTTTTAATTGATAAAATAATTTTTTAGCCTATTCTCAAATGGGAGGATGGTGAAAGTATAATTTTTTTTATTGTACCCTGTAGCAAATGGTAGTGACCAAGACTAGATGCTTGTCGAGTCATAATGTGGCAGAGAGAGGTTTCTGCTAGCCAACAAGCTTTTTTGCTAAACTGGATAATCCGCAGCATTTACGGTAACATAGCTTTAGATGGTCAGGTAATGGCTTGTGCAAATTTATCATCAGTTGCTTTATGTTGCTCATATGTTTAGAAAAATGTAAATAGTAATTTTTAACCTTTGTCTAAACTCTATGCCATTGCTTGGAAAATACAGGCAAGATTTTGTCAACAAGAACAGGCAGTTAATATATTACAAAATTAGTTAAAAACTTCTTTTGTAGGTTTTTTCTTTATCGGTAATGCCAGTGTACAGTAATCAAAATCCTCATCGGTAATCCGAAGTGGAAAATAAAGCAGAATTTTCTGATTATACTCATGCAGTGGAACTGAGAGGAACAAGAAGCTATTTAACAGTGGAACATTTACTACTGTATACTACAACAACAACGCAGTTAATAATTCTTCAAAATAGATAAATAGAACTTTAAATAGATGATGCCCATAAGAAACCCCAGAAATTAAGGTATGAAGAACTCAGATTATGACAACCAGCACATAGAACTAAACCGAATACCCAAAATATCAAAGAAAAGACAAAAAGAGGAAAAAAACATTGGAGCAATTCGGAGAAGGCAATCTGATACAAGGATCAGGAGATGTTAACACAATCAACCCTTAGGATTTAAATGGGGTACAACTTGAGTAATAAATTGATACTTTAAGCTTAGTTTTTAGTTTAGTATAATTATGAAAGTAAAACTGCTAATAAATGCCTGCTGCTGTAAATTTCAGAGTTCCTTAACGTTTTGTAAGATGAATAAAGACAGCAAGAAAGCAAACAACGCAGTGTTACCAGCTGGCTGAGAAGCTATCACCTGAAGACAAGTGGATATGAAAAAATGCTCTGGGAAAAAAAAAAAGCACCTTGCCTCTAAAGAAACCTAAGCAAAAAGGTATAGAGAAATAAATACAAGACACTAGTGGCAAAAATGGAACCCTAACAAACAGATATTATGTATGCGGTAAAAATGTGACAGTATTTTACCAGCTACATGGATTGTGCTTTAGTTTTTTTTACTCTCACTCAACATGCAACCCAGCATGTGGTAGGTATGTTTTTGCAACCCTGCAAAGAAAAAAAAACTGCTGGGAATATAATCACATGAACAGTCATTCACTCTTCAAACAAGACAATGGTCTCTTGGGAGGCCCCTTTTAACAAATGGTTGACCGTGATTTTTTATTTATTTATTTTTTGTGTGTCTGTGTGTGAGTGTATTTTAGATATTTAACTTCCACATAAGAAGCAGCAACAGCTGCAGTCAGCCTTAATTAAATACCTGTGCATCTGTTCCTGGATCGGTCTTGCTCGTTTTAAGTCTGATTCAGCTGTGGAGTGGTGTAAATGCATACAGAAAATATTTTCACTTGCTTAAAATAAACAGATAAAGGTAAAACTCTACTGGTCTATTTTTTTATTTATTTGCTATATAGTCAAAAATAAGACCCACAATCAGTCTGGTCTTCAATTTCAACTGTAGCTTAGATACATTTGTCACAATTCCCATATATGTTATATAAAAGGAAAGACCAATGATGGATACAGGCAAGCAAGGGAAGAAAAGGACGCTTAGTCACAAAATGAAACACTTCTAAAACTAGATATAACAAAAATGCAGAATTACAAGCCTACTCTATGGTTAAAGATGATCATGAAGAAGGATGAAGAATAGACAGGGTTCTTTGTCATCAATAGCAGTCAATGTCCAGTTTCAACACATGAGTCTGTCAGACTCTTTTCAGTTCTGTTTTTCCCTGAGGCAACCTCCGGCTCTAAATTGAGGTCGGATGTCAGCAGCGCATGTGTGGGGTGGGGTTCTGTGAGGGGCACATGCTTATATGCACACATGAAGAGGCGTCAGAATTGTAAGCTTAGGTCACCATAGTACACAAACAGGAACAAATACCACATGAGAGGGCCCATCATGCCTGGGGTTACAGCAGCTCTTAACCCTTTTAAATATTTACTAGCATTGGAATCATCTTCTCAGCTTTCATATAATACTGTACTCTCAGTTTGCACAACACCTCATTGGGAAATGTTGCAGAACAGATGTACATACTGAATATATTCAACATGTACCACCGAATGTAGCCTTAATTGCTTTTAATGTTGCCTTTCTTTCTAACACAACAGATCTTGACCCTTGTCACCAAGCCCATTTATTGAAAGCTTGCCTAAAGCCACACCTAATGAAGACATCTGTATAACAGCTGATATCCGTAGAGTCATACAAGGCAATAATATACACAAGACCAGAGCAATCACTCAATTATCTTGCTGACATGCTCCATTGTTTAGATAATGTTAGCAACAACTCATGCATACATAAAGCTGTACATACGTGGTTATGGGTGCAAGGGTGCTTGCAGGCAAGACCTTTCCCCAGGGGTGACACTCAGGGCATTTATTCACTCCTCTGCATTGTGCTTAACCCTTAACCTTCCAAGGCAATTCAGTGTGACACAGCTGAATGTGTCTAGACCACTTAGTGAATTCTGGGGTCAAAAAAAAAATTTCCCACTCAAGATGTAATCGATAGTGATTTATTAATTTGTGCATTAAATCTCAGTGATGACTAACGAACACTAAAACAACAGGCTTTGTTAGAAGTTATTTCAAGTTCTATAAAAAATGAATTTCATTTGTATGGTAAAACTGAAAATGTGACAATTTAACAATTTTTAAAATATAAACCCAACCTTTGACTATGAATGAGTGGAAGAATGAACGGATGACTTCCAAACTTTTCTAGACTAACAGGAATAACAATGAAATTTAATTAAATTCCAGTAAATATTTCAGTAACTTCAGTCCCAAAACAGTCTTCAGTCTTTATCATGCAAGGGCTCAATCAATTAGAAGCTTTAAAAAAATAATGTATTAGACATGTTAAGACTATAAGAAAGTCATCAAAAAACCATTTGGACTTTAAACAAGGTTAATTGTATGTAAACACTGGCATTTACAAAATATGACCACCTTTATAGTTGGATGAAATAGTCCAGCACAAAGGCTGTTTGAGTTTCACTGACACGATGGACATGTTGCAAGGAAGAAATTGACATAATGTAATGAATCCTGACAGAAGGGCTGCTAAAATGTGATACCCAATCTCTGATAATCTCCCTCTTGCGTTTAGGTCATCTATATTGTGTCAACAAGCTAAAGTGTTCTTCACATGCATGCGAATGATTGCCAAGGGGGGAGGGTTAGGGGTTTTGGGAATCGATGTTATCACATGCTTAGACATATGCAGGATAGTTATTAGCTGGGACCATCAGTCAAAATACACACAAGTCAATGTTTGTGGGTATCACATAACTGGGGCAGGGTCCAAAAAGTTAAGAAAAGGGTTTGCAAGGTCAAAAAACTTTAGAACTTAACTCATAACAAGATATATAAGATGTTGTTGTTTTTTTGTTTGTTTTTTGTTTTTTTTAGGGGCTTGATTTGGTCAAATATAACAGCTGTTTTTAAAGGGCACTCTGTCACATAATGTCCGGCAAACTTCCCCCAGGTTGTAGCTTATAAAATATGACGGGTTGTAGTTAGGGCGTTTTCCTTAGGGAAGATCTTGGAGGCTCTTATTCCATTTTGAAATCCATGGAGGGCTGTTGTGTATCCCAGACCAGTCAATAGCCCAACCCCCTTCTCTTGAAGTGAACCCTTTTAAAACATGCATGAGTGTATGGGTTGGGAATGTGGCACGCAAAGCCTTCACAGCTTCTCAATGTGGTAGAATATCTAAAAGCTAAGTGAGCCCATCTATAAGGGATAAGGTTTAAGGTTTTTTCACTAATTAAAAGTCTTTGACAGATTCTGCTATCATCCTTTTCTTCAACTTTGCTTCCTAAAGAACATATGTACTTCAGTAAATCCAAATCGCTGCCAAATTTAGAACCCCTTCAGCCATTTCAATGTACAGATTCATGGTTCCCTAACCCTATGAGGGAAATTCTCGTTTATTGTCCAAAGCTTGAGTTAGAAAATATAGAGATGAATGGATAATGGTCAACAGGCCGATTTATTGGCAGCTTTTCTATTTTACCCATTTTTCACAGCAGTCTTAAAAAATACATATATATATATATATATATAATAAGGGCTACAGGTCTCCAATCTCGTTGTACAATGTGTATAATGACAATAAAAGGCATTCTATTACATTCTGCAGCTAAGTTTCTTGCTTTCAAACCAAAATAGCTAAGGGCTCTACCTAACCTTGGTTGTCAAAGTAGAATAAAGTTAGGAGGAACAAAGGACTAAAAATTTGATTTGCTAATGTCTGTGCATTTGTAACACTGTCCATTAAAAAAAAAAACACCAGCTGGATTGCCAGAGGGGTTAAAAGCATTGGACTGATTATTATCCTTTAAAAATGAAGTCCTTTATAAGCAAAACCTCTTTCTTTGAACTATCAAAACCCAAAGCACACATACAGGAACCTATATTAAGCTCTGTGAAAAGTTCACTGATCTGCAAAGTTTGATGGTTTCATGTATTTCTTTGTATGCAAAAATCGGATCTAACATAATGGAAGTGTTTTTGTTACAAACACAAAATCATGTTTGGTTCCAAAATATCTGACTGTCTATTAGGTACAATGTACAGGGCTGCAGGGCTGAGATCTCAAACTAACACTCAAAAAAACCTGAACCAGATGGAGAAGCATTATTGTGTAGTCCTTAATGAAAATAACATTAAAAAACAGATCCTTTCCAGGGTTAAAATTCCTGTGCCTGTTGTGATGGTCAAGTAGTCAGAATATCTGATGAGAGACAAAACCTAAAATCTTTAGATGTAGGCTTTTAAACAAGCTTGAGAGGGACAATATGATGTCAATAATTTAGACAAACAAATCTTTGTCTTGAAAATATACTTTAAAGTTTTGCAGCAAGGAAAAGAAAAATCTATTTCAAAAATAATATTTTTTTCCTAAAATAAATCTTATTTCAAATAGCACTTTGTTTACTTCCTGTAAAATACTAATTTCTTGTCCTCTATCAAAAAGAGATGAGGATCAATGAGCTGTCATGCTTAATGTGCAGTATCTGCTCTCCTTCATATTCCAAAACAGGTCTGAATGTCAGAGCATGGTTGACACAAATCACCACTCAGTGGCAAATGTGGAGAAAAAGAATGGGCAGAGGGAGGAGTACGTGGCTGGATGGGCAGTGGGTGGACAGTCGAGGCTGATGGAGAGAAGGAACCACAGCACATCAATCACTGGCTTACAGGAACAAAACACAGACAAGGCTGCAACCACACCACAACCTATTATGTAGTCCTTGACGGGAAATGCGATCAGCAACACAAATGCTAGAGGGGATCTTTCTTCAAGGAGAAAACAATTCAAAGTGAACTGGAACTACTTTTCAAATACCTAATTCATTTAATATCCATCATAATATCGATATTTGCCTCCCCCATACAGTTCCTGTCGTGCATTTTAAATGATCACTTTGCTCACTCCGTCTTATGCCACTTCTCCAGCACCACATTCCTCCGTTCACATTATCCTCCTTCCTTCATCACAGACAATGATGCTCAGTGAATAATATGCTCATGCATTTTTCTCTTAAGTGCCACCATTACGGTTACCAGATGCACTTATGGCTTTTTAGGCCCATTGATTGGCACAATCAATATGTCATCCAAGGAAAGTTTTGAGACACTACATTAGAGCTCCCAGACGCTCTTTAAGCTTTAAGCAGTCATTTGTATGGAGATGGGAGCTAGTTCATTATGTTAATGGTCAACAGCAGATGGGTTGGGGTATTTGGATCCAAATCCTTTATACTTCCTCACAGTTTTTTCTTAAATTTAGTTTATTATTTTTCACATGTTAATTTAATGGTTAGCTGTTTTTTTTTAATACAATTTGACTTCCATTAGCATCATAAATGTTTTTATAAGGACCTTTGCCATGACGGTGGTAAACAGCATTTTAATATTCAAAACACGAAACCACTCAAGACAAAAGTGCTCATGTCTGTCTCTAATTACAAAATAACTAGCGTTCAACTGTTACTCATCATTTATGACAATATGGGTTTTCTTTGCGCAAAGTAGATTAGCCCATTAAGCTTAGAATCCCTAACGTGGCTTGCATATTTTCCGTTTTCAGTTTTAGAAACAGCTGAAATGTTGAGTCATTAAAGCAAAACTGGGCGACGTAAGAAGCAGAACAATTTTTTTTTTTAATCAGACAAGACATGGTTTATAATTCGTTTAAAAAGACTAGACAGTAAAATAGTTCATTTACAGAAAAACTTGGGTTTCTGTCACATTTATGAAAGAAATGAATTATTGATAGATCAATTTTCATTTTTATGACAATGTCTTGTTCAGTGAAAGATTTTAGTCTATCGTTTTAATAGCGTCCTTTTTCTTTTCAAGGACCTCTTATTGTTTTGAAGTCTACCAAACAGTTCCTACACTAATCTGGCAGGTCAGACTTGCAATCAAGCTGACGCAGGGGAAGCATGACTGAATGGTTAAACAATAGGATGGGGTTTTGCTCTCAGATAAGAAAATGAGTATTGATTGCAAATGCACGTTGGATAGACAGAGCCCATTGTTATTAACAAGGTTTTGTGCGTTTGCCCATCTTCAATATGCCTGGTTATGCTGCTAAATAATAAAGGTTGGAAAGGCAATTTATTCAGCATGTTTACTGTAAATGTACTTAATCTGGTAGCAACGAATAATCTTTCTCTTCTCGTTATGCACACAGATGCTTTGGTTCCTCTGATGAAGATTTACTTAACTCTGCTTGCTTGTTGCTTGCAGTGAACTTGTTTTTTAATTATTTAGGGTTCTACAATGCCCAGGTGGGCCACTCAGAGACTCTAAAACTGTTATTCAAAACAGTCAGATTACCATTAAAATAAAATGTAAATAAGCAAAATGGGAACCCACAGCAAAATATAACCTAAATTGTAAAATATACAAAGTTCATCCCATTGGACAAGAAATATCTGAAAACAGAAGTGTGCATTATAAATAATACACACTAGGGAGTAATAACACATCTATGTTAAGATAAAACAATATAGCAAAACAAGTCCTTGTTTTTTACAAATTTCAACAAAAAGATAAAAAAAATTATTCTTTATTAAATTAATTATAAAAAAGTGACCCTTTTAGTGCAGCTAGTCTGCATATTTCAATTTCATTTTGTCAAAAAGGAGTAAAAAAAAAAAAAAAGGAGTAAAAAAAAAAAAAGGGTCTTAATGTTGTCTTTTGTAAATTCCTCTCTGGGATGAATTGAGTATTTCTCATGTAAAAAAAAAAAAAAGTTTAGTGTAAAACAATGCATTACAGTTTTCATCGGTTTAAATATTTAAATACATTAAGGCTTCTTAAATGCTTTATTAACAGAAAAACAATCTATCCTTATTAGCCAACTACCTCCTGTCCCATTCAGTTAACAGTATGAAAGGGTCTTAAGCGTAAAGCAGTTGCCTTCATACCCTGTACAATTACAATAGCTTTGATTTATTTCCACTAAACAAAAAAATGCTATAATTTAGCAAGAAATGTAACAGCCATTTTATTATTCGTTCAGTATAAATTCAACTATAACATTAGTGTCAAGACAACAATATGCCAGCTTTAATAATCATCTCAATGTAATTGAAAATAAGATATTTCACATAGTAAACAGGAAAAATTCTAAAAACATTATGTTTTATATAAACAATTTGACTTTAAAGTAAAAGTAAAGTTCACAGTCATTTGCTGAAGTTTTTGTTTCACACATTGTTAGAGATAAATGTTCAATCCATCTTCCCCAGCAGCCAGGTTTGCACAGTTCAGATAAACTTGCTGACAGGCTCCAATTTACAGAAAAGACATAAATAAAATACCTTTTACTCAGTCGGGATAGTGTAAGCAACACCCAAATATAGATTTGTGTGCATGTGTGTGTTCGTGCGTGCGTGCGTGCGTGCACATGCCAAAGTGTGAGTGAAAGACAGAGGGCTAATAGCCATAACTGCAGGAGTGTTTTACAAGCTAAAAGCTCTGTGCCTACTCCTCTAATTCAGCACACACATTGCACTTTCAGCAGATCAATGATCCCTTTGTGCCTCACTCACAATTTCTCTACTCGCACCCAACCACATGCACGTGTACCTTTTACAGTGCACAAACACACACCCTACACACAAACACTACTCACAAAAAGTTAGGGATATTTGGCTGTCTGGTTGAATTTCAGGATGAGCCAAAAATGCATTCAAACCTTAACAGGTGAACTTAATGTGACCTTCTCTAAGCTTTTGAATGCACCTGTCCAACTGTTAAATGTTTCAGGACTTTTTGCACATGTTGCTGTTCTCTAACGAGGAGCTTAACGGCAAAAGTCACAACAGGTGTTTGATCCTGGAATCGACTAATAAATGTCCTGGTTCAATTACAGTTGGTGTTTAAACAGTCGTCCTCATCAGGCTGTTCACATTGTGACACCATGAGACCAAGACGACACCTAACAATGGATAGACAGTATCTGGCCATTGCAATGCTTCAAACAGGACGTTCTCAGACGGACATGGCCACTGAGCTCAGAGTGTCCCAGAGTGTCATCAGCAGGTTGCAACAGAGATACTGAGAGACTGGAAGAGTTACAGAAAGACGTAGAAGTGGACGTCATTTTACCACATCCCATTCTGATGACCGCTACATTGTGAACAATGCCCTGAGAAACCGGATAATGAATGCCACTCAACTCCAGGCACGTTTAAGGGAGGTCAGAGGCACCCAAGTGTCAAGTCAGACCATTCGAAACCATTTACATCAGCGTGGTCTGCGTGCTAGACGACCTGCAAGGGCACCAGCAGGCACAGGCGTCATTGTCTTGGACGGGCAAGGGAGCATTTACGCTGGACGAGGGACCAGTGGGCCTCAGTGCTGTTCTCTGATGAAAGTCGATTCACGTTGAGCAGAAATGGTGGCCGCCAACGATGTTGGAGACGTCAAGGAGAGCGCTATGCATCAGCCACCGAAAGCCAAATATCCCTAACTTTCTGTGAGTAGTGTAGTAGTGTACAATTGTCCTCATTGCACCCTCCCTTCACTCCTGCTCCATTTCTCATCTTCTCTTACACCTTTCTTTTCTTCCCTTTCAATCCTTCTTCTCACTGAAGCCCTGAGCAATTACTCAACAAGACTCTAGAGAAGCCTTTAAGTGAGAGGGGAGGGAGCAACAAAGGCAAGGAAAGAACACGGAGATGGAAAGAGCAGAGATAAATATGAGGGTAAAAGAAAACTGCCCGTCACCGACTGCAGCAGAGCACCTCAAAACATCTGTTCTTAAATAAGCAGGGTTGACCCATCACATAGGAGCATGCGACACACGCCTGGTTCAACGTGAGGTTGGATCACAGCCGAATGACAGAACATAATTGTTTCTTTGAGTAGGGTAATATGTGCACTGCAGCTGTTCTGCACATGCTCCTAAACAAAAACATACACAAAAAAAACATGTAGGACAGCTTTTTAACGTCCTAGATTGGCGTTTGTTGATCAGTAGAAATCTCAGTTTTGTTACTGCACATAAATTGAAGGCCACAATCACAGTTATCCTGTTTAGGTTGCCATATTAGCACCCTCTTCTGGGCATCAAAGCCATGCAAAAAAACAAACCAGACTAAGTTTTTTTATTGTTTCAAGTACACACAACACAGTTTAATACAAAATTACTGTAGACATTATTGCTAGCTTTAGGAAATGAAATGTTTCTTTGTGTTATCTTTAAGGTATAAATAATTTACATGGCAAAAGGATTTTTTTTTTCAAAGCACGCCAACATGACTAGCACAGGTTCTAGTGCCCAACATAGTTAAGTTCAGAGACAGTGTTATAAATAATAGCCCATATTTTTTTTCTAATATCATGCAACACTACCTTCAACTAATTATGTAAGGCACTGTAGCTCTAATGAGCAGACTGCTGTTTTCAGAGATTACAGCTTAATTGACCACTTTGAGACTAAAAGTGAAAGAAAATAACTTGCACAATGCTTATACTTATTTGCAGTTTGCTGTGATTCAACCATGTTGCATATTCTTGTTCAAAGGGAAAGGCTACTGTTAGAAGCAGCTGTACAAAGCCTTATTTAGAATAACCAAGTTTTGTTTTGGATTGATTTCCATAGACGGCTGTACGTCTGTCCCTACAGCTGCAGTTTTCCCTAAGCTCTAAGGTTGATCCATTTAAAGCACAATGAAGGATTACATGCTCATCTGGCCACTGGCTTGGATCTACAAAAAAAGAAAACATTACAGATCCAACATTAACTTGGCAGCCACAGGCACAGTGTGTTTAAAAGTCAGTCTTTTCCCATTTAATGAACTAGAAAGGACCAGACGCAACTGTGATTCTGCCATGCGTGTTTTCTGTATGTGTGGGAGACTCGGGCGTGTCATCCTCAGGGCAGGTTAGGGGGATAAAGCCCCTCTGAAGTGTGGAGTGGTTTTGAATTGGTTTTGGCAGTGGACTAAATCTCATCGCTGACACCTTCTCGTTTTCACCAAAAGACTCAAAAAAAGGAGAAAAACCCTTTCATTGAGGCGGAACACTCCACAGTCAGTGTGATGTAAACCAGATCCTTGGCCATAGTAGTGGTGTCAAGATAAGAGTATGCAAAGACAAACCCAATGGTTCTCTCAACATAAATTCCTCTTGTTTTATCATTTATATCCACCAGTTTTTTTTTCATTGCCAAACTGAACCTCCTTAAAAAAACAAACAAAAAAAAACAAACACTAATGACAGTTGCAGCCTAACCACCCAAAGGCATTCAGGCCCTCTGATTAAACCAGTGCTTATTTGTAATTTAACACCGTGTTTTGTGGCAGTATGCAGAAAGCTGTAAAGCATTCCGCCTCCCCACCAGATAAACACCCACCCAGCCAACCTCCACTGGCATAGTGCCGTTGCCTCTTCTTCTCTTTTTCAGCCTTTCAGACGGCCGCAGGTGGCACGATTGGCAGTAATGTGTTTTAATTGTTGGCAGGGCTGCCTGGGTAAAGATACGTGGCAGAAAACAGGAACTTGGATTGAGTACAGCAGGATACAGAGAAGGATGGAGAGGTAGTACTAAAAATTGGGGTATGGGGTTAGAGTCGACGCACTATATAAATGGATGGAGAAAAAATATGGGAATATAAGGAAAAAATATAGATCGTGGAAGGAATCAGAAGTAAAAACCCACAGAGGGTTTTGTTTGTCATGTCCAAATGTTGGCCTCACTGTTGGTTTTAAGGTAACTCAAAGGTTGAAGGTTAAGCTAAAACTGCAGAGACAGGCACAGTATAAGCTGCTAGCTTCGTGTTGCAATGCTTTCACACAGAGCTAAGTTGCTCAGTTCAAGGACTTAACCCACCTCGGGTTTGTCAAGCGAAATGTTGACGACCGTGTTGAGAAAGGTCCGCTTAAACAACCAGTCATGAATGTATGCTACTGGAAATAATCAAAGAACATTATTCTACCCAATAGGATCTTCTAGAGCTGAAAAGGCAGATGCTATTGCAATATGAAGGTTTCCAATCCTGCAACTGGTAAACTGTCATATTTTTAATTCCAACAATTACTTTAATGCTTTTTACCGACATGTTGGTTGTACTTTCCACATGATTACTGAATCTGACAAAGTCTTTAATGACTACGAATTAAACACACACACACACACACACACACACACACACACACACACACACACACACACACACACACACACACACACACACACACACACACACACACACACACCCACACAAACACAAA
>JAVLVB010001023.1:1346900-1386012 GCA_032876305.1 Orestias chungarensis | reverse complement strand
GAAATCACTATCAATTCCCAGATCAGAACAGCAGTATAGCACTACTAGAAAGAATCAAGTAAAACCAGATCATCTTTAAAATGTTAATTGCTATATATATATATATATATATATATATATATATATATATATATGAAGCCATATTAAAAGGTTTGAACCAACTAGGTTTAACTAAGTGTAATTTTGAAGATGCTCAAAGAACATCTTCAAAATGTTGAAACAACTTTAAATATTGAGGGGGTGAGATAATTAAAAAGAAATTAGACGAAAAACATGCACAATTTAAAAACAAACTGCTCCCTTTTAACATGTCCGTTTTACTGCCTGTTCCATTCAGGCACCGGCAGAACGAGGAGCAGTAAGTCTTAAGAAACTAACAGGAAGGTGAATTGATGCAAAGCAAAGGTTTTATTCTTCATCTGTTCTCTTGTGTGTGTTTTTTAGCTTAAAATCTCTGTCAGGGAAGGTGCTAGATTTGGAAATGTTGGCATCCTTTAGGAAACACCAGTTAGGGTAACAATCTATCGTATCTGGAAAAGGATCTACATAGTTTTTAAAGCTGCTCTAGCCTAAATTGCTGTATGTAAAATGTAAGTCTGGTTGGATAAAATAAGGAAGAATATTAAAGAAGTACAGATAAGGCCTCAATGCACACTCATAAGCCAGAAAAGCAAAAACTTGTATTTCAATCTTTAACCTACGTCTGCAAACACTTTCAGCCAGATTTGTATCTCTCTGCGGTGGTTGCTCAAGCTACTGGGTCGTGTCCACATGCAGATGGAAAGTTTTGGAGAAAAACAAAACCCACTGGAATGAAAACTCCGCTGAGCGCCTGAGAAAACTCTCATATGCTGCAAGGAGCTGCTGCAGCGTTACCATGGTAACGGTAAAGAGAGCATGAAGTGTTGGAGTCTGAGTCTCAAGGTTACTCAATCAATTCATGTAGTAATACTGTAATGCCCCTCCTTTTATAAAAAAAATACATCATTCCTTCTAAGAAAGAGAAAATTAAATAAATAATATCTCACAAGTCAAAGTGCGGCTCCGGTGAACGACAATTTACCAGGACGGGGCAAATTTGGGAAAAGAACAGCATTTCCTGTTGATGTGGGCTGATTTTAGCCTCTGATATTACCACACATCTGAAATTTTATTACGTTTTGGCATAAAACGTGAAAATCTTGTAAACAAACATTATTTTGGTGGCCTGTGGGGCATCTCATGACACAGGGAGTAACAAACAGGAATAGTAATGGTATAACATGTACAAGAAAATGATAAGGTCATTGCTGGCAAGCAATGGTTCAAGTAGTCTCCATTTTTTCCCTACATGTTTGTGTCAGAGGTTAAGCAGTGGGTGAGAAACGAGTTACAGTATTTATGTCTGTGGAAGCAGGACTGAGAAACCCTGCAGAGACCAGAGTTCAACTCCTGGTCACATCTGAGCACACGCAGCTTTGATCAAAGCATAACTAATCCAAATATTGTTTAGCATTTCATTAATAAGGCACTTTACCATGTTGTTAATCCCACATGTTTAATAGAAACCCTTTAATAGATCTGAGATTTGTTTATCAAAGTTTGTCATAGCAGCCTGTGGAACAAATCACTTCATGATAGACTTCAGAAACTGTTGTAACTAACCATTAAATATTTTCCTGGATGTGGTTTTGATAACCTTAAATCCTCAATATGCCTGTAGAATTTAATTGCAGCTATGATATTTTTTTTACATTATATTTAAATTTGTGGTAAATATAAGATGAGGTCTAAAGGGATGTGTTTAGATTTCATCATAACAGTATAATCATCACCAGACTGATAGTATTAGGGAATCAATTCTAAAAGCCTCTTTACAGAATTTGCAAACGGTAATCAACTTAAAAATACTTCATATATCCCAACTGGAAATTCAATCAAGTGCTTACAGTAAATTGTATAACATATTTTATAGACATATACTTGTATAAAATATGCTATTTTAAAACTGTAAATCCCATAGTTAAAGAACCAGTAAAGATAGGACAAGTAGAAAGTTGCAGTATGTCTGTATACAGTCTGTAATATGTACTATTCCTGTAATGTTTTTGAGAGTTTCATTAAGAAAAAATGGACAACTGGTACCCACAATAAGGCAGGGAATGAGAACCAATGTTGTTTGCTAAATCAATTGCCAATTCCAGTTCCTTTCAGTTCTTTTGTTGACCATAGGTTGCTTTTATCAACTTCTTTGTCTCCCTCCGTCTCCTCCATCTGGAGAGTAGATAAAGCTGAGCTATTATGGGCTGTATGTGCATGTCTGTGTTCTATGCTCCCAATTCAACAGCAGGCCCTGCTTCCAAGTTCTGCAGTATTCACTGATCCTTGACCGAACTGCTGCAGTAATAGTAGAGCCCTCTCCATAATAAATTCATGACATTAAAGAGCTTATGGTTACCCACAAGGAATATAATAAGAGTAAACAGCAACTGCTCTGACAAAATTAAACCTTTTGGGCAAATAACCATGCCAAATTCAATTAGATTTACAGAGCTGCTGGACTGGGAACATTTTATTTATTTTGACAATACCAAATGATTCTTACAGCTGGAGCATTGTGCATGGAACAGGAAAATAGCCGCAGCTGCTGTGAAGGTTTCCAAGATTTGAAGTTGTCCAATATGCAGATATTAAGAACCCACTGGCTGCAACAATCACTGAATGTGGCAATTTTGGTGCAAACCTAAGGGACAGTCTGTGCTCTAACCAAGGTGCTGAACAAGTAAAAATAAATAAAAAGATTTAGTCATGACCTACACAGACAGCATTTTAGGTCTGATTACAAAATGGTTGGTAAAGAAAAACCCATTAGGTATATTTTAGCTCTAAATAATAATTAGTTGATTTTGATGTGAACTGCATAATTGTGCTTTAGTAACAGAATTTCAAACACCATAATTAGAGCAACTGAGTTAAACTTAAACTGCTGTAAATCTGGTCTAAATGCTTTTGCATTCTTTTAATGAATGTTGTGCATCTTCCCTAAACTCATTTCCAGTGGTATCATGTTAAACTGAGAAAATTACTCTCCTAAAATGTCCTCCTAAACATCAGAGGATGAACCACTAAGATGGGCAATTTCCCTGTTCTCTCCTCTCTTCTATAAATTACTAATTGATCTCCAGGGAGTCGGGATGTTCAAACTATTCGAACAGAGAAGACTGTAGCAGAACCTTTAGCAAAGAGTGGAAGAGATGCACGCGAGTAATGAGCTGCGAGACTGGACTATGTCTGAAAAACCTTGTTGTCATCTTAGAGTCAGTCTGTGCTGATTAATGAAGTCATTATCACATTTTTTGGAGCTAAATCCTTGTTGTCAAAGGATACACAGTTTATGCGATACATGTGGATATAAGAGTAAAAGCTTTACATTTTACCATGGATTAAAACATTCTCCATGTTTATGAAGCATCACTAATCTAGTTAGACATTCCATCATTAACTAGGAAGGCAACAAAACAAATGAAAAAGCTTTGAGGTCTGATTGAAACACATTTGAAATTCAGATGTCTCTAATTATAAATTATACATTAAGATGGGGTGGTAATACATGTTTGGTTTTTCTGTGCCTACATATTATTACCAGTACCATTTCATCTTTTTAAGACATGTTTGCATTTTGATAGTGAAAGAGTATCAGCATTATCCGCCAAACTGATCAAAACATGATTAAATAAATTTGAAACAAAGCTTAGTTTCTAGCTGGTCTTACACATCATGGAAGTGTGTGCGCATGTCTGTTTATCCGAGTGTATCTGAAATCTTTTTTCTGCCTCCAGTTACCATGCAGCAACTATTGCTAATTTGCGCAGTTTTAAAACTTAAAAAAAATCTTTAAATGTTGCAACAAGATTCAAATATAGATATATGCTCGCTTTTTTTTTCTTCCAAAGTCTTATCTTTAATAAAGAAAGTACGTAATTTTCTTTAATGGCTGGGGAAATGGGTGGAAAGTGCCGCCGTAGCTCAAACTGTAAACAAAAACAGTGGAACAAAAACTGTTTCCCTCCGCTTCATGGAAAGGTATCTCAGGAGACATGTTTGGAGGTAGACAGAAAGAAAAAAAATGTGACCATACCAGTATTCACAACATAAAAATCAGTAGTTAAAATTTCAATAAGCTGAAAATCGAAAAATGAAACACTCAAGTAAGGATCACTTTACATTTGTACAATTTGTGTATAAATCTAGTTTGTAGCAGTACCAATATGCAATCAATTTAATGCTCTTATTTTTCATTGAGATATATATATATATATATATATATATATATATATATATATATATATATATATATATATATGCATTATACACATTATTATACCAGATTATACACACATTTGTAATAAAGTAGGAAAATGGATGTTTTCGATCAATAGATCGTGGAACGGAAAACGGAAAAAAGGATGCCGCTCCCAAGCAGTACATGATCAGGCAAGTCAGTGACTCATCTTTTTCTACCATGGGAGGCGTGTATAGCGATAAACAATGGAAGAAGAATCCCTTTAGGTCACAAGGGGGAATTTTCCCTGTGTGTTCTAGTGTGTATATGTGCAAGATTACACACACAAGTGTTACTATCTGTTCTCATTGTGGACATCTATCACAACAAGCAGCTGAATAATTCAGAGGTACAAAATAAAGAAACATCCTTCTGTATGCTAAAAAATAAATGGTCTCATAAATGATGAAGAGGATGAGAAGCTAAAAAGTTTTGCTATATTGTAAGCAACTTTAGTTCATTTTATTTTTAGTATCCCTGTATTATGAGTATTCTTAGAGATCTCTTATAACACTTTATATGACATAAGAGGACAATAAATAAGGGTTACTTAAAAAAACAAAATGTAGAAATCAAATCAATCAGACCGATTGTCAAAAAGATAAAAACGTATAGATAAAAGGAAACCACAGGGAACTGGGAATGAAATAAGACAAACCAACGTAAAATAAATCTTATTCGAGTATGGAAGAACAGCAACACACACACACACATAAGGGCACAGTTGAAACATATGCTTCCTGCAGCAGCAGCTGAAGACATCTGGTGCCATAACTCCTCAGGTCAAACCAAGTGACATGCTCCCTGAAGTGTGGAAGGAAGTGCACATGTGTCTTGTGTGCCAAATGATTAAAACTGTCACCATGAAGAGCATACTGTATCAACACAAAAAACATATTTAACATCCAAAGCACATTATAATAGCAATCTCAAACAGTCACCAAAAAATGTAAATAGGATATAAAAATCCAAAGTATGATAGAAAATTATCACTTTGTTTCATCCTTTTCACTGTGCACAACAGAACAGACATGTTCACTAGGGGTCTACTAGCCAGTAACGTTACACTTTTGGTCATTTTAAACATTCAAAAGAGGTAAAAAACCTTTTTGGACCAACAACATAAAAAAATGTTTCGGCACTATAATAAGTCGTTAATTATTAATTTAATGATGCATCTTGAAAAAAATTATTTTCTATTTTTCTAATCTCCTATTGCTCAAAGCACATTTACTTGAATAATAAAATAGAGGACTGCCATGCAGAAGACTTATATATGACAATGGAAGTGCAAAATATTGGGGAAAAAGTCACATCACAGCATTATTAGCTTATTTTATTTTCAAAAGATCAGTAATCTTATCACTTGGTATAATATTCGCAAGGTGTTATTTTATTGGTTTAAGTCCATTTAATAAAGACAGAATTATTACTTTATCTGCAGTTATTACATTAGAGGTTGTGCTCAGTAGTGAGTTTTCCCTCCTGCAAAGCATTAGTTTGAGTTAGTTACAAACCACATTTTACAGTTTACACTATTCAGAGCATAACAGCTTGAAAATAAAAAGTAATGGTGGTAAAAAGGTCAACTTAACATTGATTAACATCCAGTAGTCATCATTACGCAGCTAATCAGATGAAGAAAACCAGAGTGCACTGCAATGAGCAATTCACTATAAATTAATCTCACAACAAGAAATGCTATGAACTAATGAAAACAGCTTCCAAGGCTGTAAACAAATCATCCATTACAACTTAAATTTACTACTTTCCAAATCAACTAAAACAAAACAACTTAAAGAACGACGTTTCTATTAACAAATCTCAAGTTTGGTCATCTATAAAGACAATTATTTTAGTGTGGAAAATTATGTCACATGATTCAACAACTGGAAGTGACATATCCAGCTAATGTTAACCTGACCTGGTGGAGATCTGACCACAGCTCTGCTTGTTACTTCAGCCAAAGAGCGTAGTTTTTTTATTTGTTTTATAACAGCCTTACTTTTTAAAAAATACAGAGAACCACTCAAAAATAAATAAATGTTAAGCTACTGACTTTGCCCACCCACACTGCAAACATCAGTATAAGCAAGACATTTATAGTAGATTAATGGATTTTGAATTTTTGACAGAAGAATATTTACCCAACTTCTCAACTTCTGTAAATTTTAAAAGACAAAAAAAATGTACAATTACTCTGAAAATGTACAGGAAATCCTTTGTTCACTTTTCTTGATGTTTGGAAAACTTTTCAAGGTAAATTTACAAAACTAAGAAAAAACAAATCTAAAACTTTTTTTATTGGAATAATATTGGACAATACATCTATTTTTTCCATTGAGATAACAAAGTTTAACTTGGTCATGCAACATAAGCAACAAATTAAATATTCCTTTTAAAGTCTGATATTGCCAGCAAAGGTCAAGGCAACTTTCATAGCCCAGTTTTCCCTGAGAACAACCATACAAAGTACAAACAATACAGCACAATTGCAATAATTGCTTCCCAACACAGAAAAACTAGTTCAAATAAAATCCAGCCAAAAGCAGAAACCCTGTCCAATAGAAAAATAGAAATCCAAAAACTTTCCAATTTCTACAGATTCCATCATATTTAAACATATGACTTTTTAACAAGAATACATACTACAGTTGTTTTTCAGCTGGATCACAGCCTGCCAAATTCCTTTTTGGATTTAATAATCTTAGCTTCAGTTTTATTTATTTATTTATTTTTTTCCCCACTGTGACTGTGCTTGCAATTACGTGGAGAGTTTACAGAAGAATATGAATGGATGACAGCTTCAAGCAAAAGCAGAACAAGAGATTTGATTATTTCGTTGGTTGTCCAACATTGCTCGTTAGGTAACAGACAGACATACCAGCAGGGCCAAGCCAAACTGCGTGCACATTACACATTAGAGTGCAAGTTTTCTTTAGAGATCTATGAGCTAATTACAAGACCTGTGGAAAGCAGCAGAGGGGAGAGAAAATCATGAACATGTAAATGGATCAGCTGGTTACTGCTCAAAGCATTTTTATTGCAAACAAAATAAAATAAAATAAGCTACAAAAGCACAACATCATGAACGGTAAATTAAAAGTAAATACGATTAAAGGAACCAAAATACGATTAAATGAACCAATGATTTTACAAAAAAAAAAAGATACAATATTTGCATTGTATGGAACAGCAAGATTATTTATGGAGCTGAAGATCCAGTAATTTACAACAGGAGAGTGTATGAACTGCTGCAGGTTTTACATGATTGGCAAACCAACTCATACTGTATAATAGAGCTTTTCTCATCAGTTGTATGTTTATATCTTAATTAAGGTTATTTAGGCATTTATTTCCAAGGATTATATTATGCATGCTTCAGAAACGCTGTAAAATACAGTTTTAATTGAGACTGTGCGAGAACATTTTGTTGTCATTAAACCAGGATGATTCAGAGAATATTTTTATCTGTAATTTTCTCAACACCTTCCTCGGGTATCAATCAAGTTGGCATGTTTACCTTAGATATTTAAAAGAAAACAGTCTTGAGTGGGTAAGAGCTTGTGTTATTGTTAGTATGAAACGGTAACAACAAAGATTTTCCCAGTTGCGTTTCATGTTTTCCACCCATTATTTTACCATGCATTCTGCTCATTATCAAAAAACAAAACATAAGTTTATGATGACAATACTTGTTTTTTGTAACTTTTACAACTAATTCCTTTATCTACAACAACAACAACAGCTGGAGGGAAGGTAATGCAGTTTATTGGATTAACCATTATACTCAACTGCATGACAATCATCTTAAACTAATCTTTAATTATCTCCTCATCTGTATAAGTACAGTGAAAAACTTGATAATGATATGGTTAACAGATTGCACTCTTGTCATTCCTGTCACAAAAATACAAGGAGACAGAAAAAAATGAAAGAAGAGCAGCAACAATAATGAGTGAATGAGGGCCTGTATTAGCATATACATTTCACACCCATGTGTGTTACAGCCAGTAAGCACATTTGCTGAACCCATCATTAAGTTCTCCCCCCTTGTAGTTAATGTCAGGGTCTAGACAGGAAGACAAAGCCTTGGCCCTCCCTCCACAGGGCAGGGGCCTCAGGGAGAGAGCCGGAATGGGACTGCACATCCTGGGTGACAGACAAGGGGAAATAAAGGGAGGAGGGAGCCCAACGTGTGGATCAAAGACTGATTTATGAAGACAGATGAAACTACAGTATCTTCCCTCTTTTGTATGGACTAATTGTAGAGAGAGACAGACGCACGTGTCCCATCATTGAGCAGGTCTCCTGGATAGAGAGCAGCTCCATCAGTAGCCAGTTGCAGGTACAGGGGTCGTGTGTGAGGGGAGAAGTGGAGGTGCCTGAGCCCAGCTGCACTTTTATCCTTTGCACTCTGACTCATTAATTCTGACGGTACATTAAAGGCTCTGTTGGCACATGTAAAGCACAGATAGACATCTCTATTGAATAATGGCGGCCCCCAGGGTATTGAGCATTGTCTGAACACAGGAAACACTGATACATAAAGCAATCATTCTATTTTTGGCCTGGTCATTTTTTTATTCTCCTGTAAATTCACTGGAATCTAAACAACAATAGGAAAGAGATCATATATATGAGTAATACATTAAAATTTTCAAACCACATATTTTTTTTTAATATGTGATACAAACATCTAGTTTGATGACCCATCTTATTTGCCCAGAGCTATTTTAGTAAATCTCTCATCCCACAGAAGGTGGATGACATTGTGAGGAAAAGGCATACACTTTCACAGGTCATGATCATAAGTCAGATCACAAATGTCTGAAGAATATGTTGAACAGAAGATCCAAAAAACCCAACAGAGTAAACTGATTTGACTAGTATTGAAAAGGGATAATACATAATTACAATTCTTACCCAACCAGACATTCACGTATGTATTTTGATTCACAGAAGAGCAGAGTTTTTTTTTTGAATTTTAAAAACAAGACATTTTAAATCCGCTTACAACAGGGCTGACATTTATCTGGACACATAAAGAAAACCTAGCGAGCATATAGAGTGATTCAGCACACAACTTTGGCTGAAAATAAATATGACAGTCCTTGAGTGTCCTTGCAAAAGTTGAGATTAAAGCACAAATACCATCTGTGCAACGCCCCGAAGATCCCTGATCCAAGTCTCATCCCATCCAAAAACTTGATAACATCTTCCAGAATGATTTAAATAAACATAGAGCCCAAGATTTCAAAGTGTGAACATACTAGAGAATCAAAGCTGTGACTACTATTATAATGACCTTGCACAAACTACTGATTAACAGCTCCTGCTTTAAAGGGCAAAATTGGTAGTTTTACAAAAATATTTGGGAGGAAATACGGCAAGAAATGTTAAAAGACAGGGGAAGTTATCAAACTGCGGGATGCATCCTGCCCAGCAGGCTGTGAAACGTGATGCACCTTGGAAGTGAGTTTTGAGTGACGCCTAAGCGCCAATGAAGCATAGAATCCATTTAATCCTCACTGACCTAGCAATGAGACCCAGTTCCATCACATCTGTCATCAAAACCAACAGTATTTCCCCCATTAGAAGGAATGACAACATTTATTTTACAAATAGAACAAATCTAGACAGGTCTTTTTAGGGATAAGGCTCCAGTAGACACACAAAAGGAAATATGCTAACATTAAATAATTTAGGACTTACTGTTCAGGTTAAGAAAAAAACCCTTTGAAGATGAGTTTAAAGCTATGAAACATGCTCCTGATATCAGTAAACAAATGTGATGTAAATATCAAGACAGGGTTAATAGAAACAATGAATAAAAAAGGTAAGAATGAAAAACAGAAGATCACAATAAGGAAAATTGGGGGAAAGGGAGATAGAGCTCTGGCTGAACAACAGCTGGTAGGATTACTGTTTAATAAAAGCTATCGTATGTGTGCCCTCCCTGATGCCCCCCCCACAGAGCAGACCAAAACATGGCTCTGCAGAGTCCAATAACCCAACATCAGAGTCAAGCCACCACCCCTGGGGACCAGACGCCAGGCACCTCATACCACAATGCCAGGGCTCCACATATCCCACTGAGTATGCCCTGCCTGCAAGGCACAATTTATGCATGTCTGCAAGGGTGTTTTCCTTATTATCCAATCTCCCTTATGTTTAAATGGTGCATATGCATTTGTGCAGAAAGCCACAGATAAACAGCTGTGTTGATTTACATGTACATATGTGTCTGCTTGTGTGCAATCGGTCAATATGTTTGAAAATTTGGGGTGGGGGCTTCAGATAAACTACCTCATTTGAGCTGTTTAAACAGGAGTGAAAGGAGCCATGGGGAGGCTTTCATCGCTAAGACGGAAAGGAAAGAATAATCCAGATGAAATGAGTGTAGAAAGAAGATGAAAAGGGGGTGAAATGGTAAAAAAGAGAGAAGAAGAAAGTGGGATAGAGAATACACTAAATAATCCAAGAGGATGTTTATCTTGGTCATGCTGACTTTTGACAAAAGAGTCCAACACTGTGTGGTGCCCCCAGGAAATTGAGCAGAGAAAACTTAGGTTCTCAGAAAAAAAAACAGCATGTTGTGATTACCCCGTATCGGTCCTGTTACTGTCTCCCAAAGACAAATCACTTAATTAAACATGAGCCAAGTGCTTTCTATTTGCTACTGTATGTCTGGATATATGAATATGTAGGAGTGTGTCAACTATGTATTAGTTTCATCTTTATGGATGGCACAAGCGGACCATTTGCGAGTCAGATTCAGCATTTATTGACACTGGAAATCATAAAAATGGATTTGAAGCCAGTATGAAAATAAAAAGTTTGTTGTAGTTGCAGTTGAAAAACGAATAAAATTGCTTTTACATGAGGATTGGAGAGTTCCTCAATTTAAAATGATGTATAGTGTCAACTTGGATATTTCGTGTATCCAATCTGCTGGAACTCCCAATCGTGACAAAACTTTAGGTTACTTTCGTAACCCCGGTTGTCTTAGTAGCATGAGTGAGTGTCACACTATCGGAATGCCCTCGGCGTGACCTCATCAGAAGCTCCAATTACACTCCACCAGCCTTGATTGGCAGGGAATAAGTCGGTCAGTGCCAAGGAGAGGGGGCATGTACCGCCCCCTACCTATATATAGGACCGGCCCTGCACAGACAAATCATTCAAAAAATTCACACCCTTCCTCGCTACAAATGAGCAAGCTACTCTTGGAACCGGGGTTACGAAAGTAACCTAAAGTTCTCTTTCATAGCATTCCTTTCGTGTCTCACTATGGGAAAATCCTAACTCCCGGATTGCGATGCAAACCCAAGACCAACTGCTGACAACCTAAGTCATCACTGGGAGCTTGGTGCCTCTGATGCCAAACTGAGCAATGAAAGAGCGAGTGGTTGAGCTGTAACATCGAGCTTATAAAACCAAGAAAATGTATGGGGAGAGGCCCAGCTTGCTGCGGCACAGATCTCCTGGATGGAAATTCCTCTAAAGAGAGCCCATGAGGTAGACAGGATCCATAGGTTTGTAGGGCCCAAACTGGACAAAGTCCATGAAGACGCTCCTATGCCACGAATTGGCGAAAATCACCCCAACACCTTAGGCAAAAACACAGGGTTAGGAATTAAGGTCACCCTTCTATTCCCTGCAGAGAATTTGGTACAAGCTGGTTTCACAGAGAAAGCATGAAGCTCACCCACCCGCTTAGCTGAGGTAAGAGCCAGTAAAAATAACTCTTCAGAGTAACAAATCTTAAATCCACCTGTTCTAGGGGCTCAAATGAAGCATACATCAGAGCATCCAGAACTAGGGGGAGGTCCGATGATGGGGTTATGGTTTTTAGACAGGAAAGGGACAACGAACCCCTTCATATACTGGCAAACCAAGGGGTACTGTTCCACGGTTTTTCCACCAAAACCGACATGGCAAGCTGAGATTGCTGCCAAGTACACTTTTAGCGTGGAAAAAGCCATACCCTTATCCAGCAGGTCCTGCAGTAAAGTCAAAATGGTAGCTACAGAGCACCGAATGGGTATTTCCTGTGCTTCTGCACATTTTTCAAATATGGCCCATTTGCAGTCATACAGAGACCTGGTTGCGGGGGCCTCGCACTCATCTCAATAACATTGTGTGGGAGACCTACACAGTGTAAATTGAACACCTCACTGACTCACTCGGCTGACCCGACCGAGCGGGTTAGGTTTTTTTTGGCCTTGAGCCCTTAACAGCCATCCTTTTCTGGGAAGGATTAGTGGCCGTCTGGGTTTTCGGCAGCTTCGGGATTCTGAAAGTGGGAGGCAGACGCGCCGCAGCCTGGGCGAAGGTTTGGCGCTGGGATGTGGGACCGGTGGCTGTGTGCGCCGGCGCCCGTCTTGGGAGACAAAGCTTTAAAGCGTCATCATCCCTTTTCTTTTCCTCACACTTTTTCTGCATGGATGTAACAACTGCCCCAAAAAGGCCATGCGGGGTGATGGGGGTGACGAGGAGGTCCTCCTTTCCCTTGTGGAAAGCGTTGTTAAGCTTAACCATCTAGCTCTTTCCTGTAGAACCATGAGCCCCATAGCCCTCCCATAGCCTGGATCGTCACTTTATGGAGCTGAAGACAGTGATCAGTAATGATACACACTTCTCCCCACAGTGTAGCGTCCGGTGATGCAGTCATCTCCTCATCCAGCTCCGCCTGATGCGCCAACAGCATGGAAGAGGCGTTCATGGTGAGAACTGATAGAGCAGCCGCCTTGTAGGATTTTTCCGTCAGGTTTGATTGGAAGACATCGAAGCTTTTGGGTGAAGGTGCGCTACAACCACTGGCTTAACTCGAAGCCTTTGGCGGAGACGTGGTCGTTCATTCCCTCGCAGTCTAGAACCGGGCTACCTGGCAATGGGTGCTTTTCCCTGTACGGTTTGTTGCTCCAGGAAACTGAAAATTCCCTCAGCAACTCAAGGAAGAAAGGCAGGAACTGCTTTCCCGGTCTTTTTGGCTTTTGGCAGCTTTTTGCCGTCGAAATGTGATCTTGTTGCTTCAGCCTGAACTTCGGGCCACTAGATATTAAGTTTTGCTGCGGCGCATTTACACACGTCATGCAGGTTCACATCCAAGGCAGACGAAGAAGAGTCACCATCACCAGCCTGGCTGATGCCCGAAGGTGCGGGTTTTGCAACCCGACCTCGGAGCACCAGAGGCGGTTCATCATCCTCATCTTCGTCGGTGATGAGAAGCTCCGAATCTGCATCGGAGTCTGCGTAATCATCACCTGCCATGGGGTAATCGAGCTTGTAAGCTGTGAAGCTATGGCCGCTCTCATCCAGACGCAACGGGTTAACAGCGTCAAGCATATCGCCCCAGCTTGATCCTGGTTCTGCATAAGGGACCGGTGTCAGTCCTTGAGCCGCCGTTTCTTGGCTAGCTGCAGCAGAAATCAGGATGGGGTCGCTTCCGGACAGTATCATTTGACGGGCCAGATGGCGACACAGCTCCTTGAGTGAGAGCCGGCTACAGTGAGAGCACTCCGATGACTCGAGGGCTGCTTAAGTATGCCTTAAGCCAAGACACGTCAAACACAATTGGTGAGTATCCCAACTCGAAATTTTATTTCCACACAGGCAAGCTTGCGGGTTTTCGCCCACTTTAGCGTCAGCCTTTCCGGCCTCCATGCTAATTGCAGCTTGCGTGAAGTATCGCTACTTTAAAAAAAAAAATGTATTGTGAAGTATTGCTACTTCTACTGGTATTGCTACCGATGGAGCTACAGTGAAGCATATTTCTACACCGCACAGTTCCTCACAGCTAGCAGTGCTGTTTTGCAACAGACTGAACGCTGGTTTTGTCCCTGCACATACCACCAATCTGGAACCAAGCGCCCAGCGATCGAGTTCGCATTCGTATCTATGGACAGTTAAGCTAAGCTCCAGAACAGCAGGCGAAGCGAGAAACCAGTCGGAACTTCTGCTCGTAGCGAGAAGAGGTTTTTGAATGATTTGTCTTTGCAGGCCCGGTCCTATATATATTTAGGGGGCGGTACATGCCCCCTTTCCCTGGCACTGACAGACTTATCCCCAGCCAATCAAGCCTGGTGGTGTGTAATTGGAGCTTCTGATGAGGTCATGCCGAGGCCGATCCCATAGTAAGACACGAAATGAATGCTATGAAAGAGAACCTTATATTTGGCATAGATTACAGATATTAGATGATTTAGCTCATATTGATCTATATAATAAAGCATATAAATTTATCAAATCACATGGCCATCATAGTTTATATGAATTTAAATGGATAAAACACTATTTAGTGTATAGAAGAAACTGTAGAGGGTAAAAGTTTGGCTACTTTTTCAGGTATAACAACTTCTGTTGACTGAAGTCTACGCCAAACATCTAAAATTGTATCAACCTAAATGTAATTTTAGTAGGAGGAGGCCAGAATAACCAGCTTACCTGTCCCAGCAGAGGAAAGAACTTAGACATGATGCTGCCACCACAACGTTTACTATAGAAAGGCTTTGTTCAAGTATCGCTCCCCTACCGACCATCTGCAATTTTGTGGTGGTTTAGGATAAAAGATATCCTAAAAAGGTATATTTGCATTTGTTGATGCAATAAGAAATTGTCAAAAATTTCCAGCTGTTTAATTTCTTTTGTATAACATGGCAGATTTTACTTCTGTATCTTCTAAGCAATTAAAACAAATCCATACACCCAATCTAAAATATAAATGCAAATATGAAATAAAGATTAGGCCATAAAAAATTCACTAACCAATAAATCAGACAAGGTTAGAATGAAAGCCAATTTTGATCCTCAACAAAGTAAACATCCAATTAATAAGGTATGCTGGAGAACAAAAATGTCAGCTTGAAATCCTCACCAATAGCAACAGCCTTATTAAAGTATGTTGTTACCATGCAAGTGTCATCCTACAAAAAACAAACAAAAAAACCCTTAAGAGAAAAAGATACAAGGAGGGAGCGTGGGGAAAGGCTGGGGGTGGATTTTTTCTTAGTAATGTTCTGCATCCATCAAACTAATTGGAAATAAACAACATCAGTATTGTTTTGAGAGCATTAAATCAACCTCTAATCAACTCTCAGCATTGAACAGCAAAGCTTTGGATATTTTCTACAGAAATACCTTAAACAGCCTCAAATGAGGAAATTTGCGTGTATGTGTAATAGTGGGAGTGAAAATAATCCATTGCATGTCCTTGATAACCTTTTGCATTCATACAAAATGGGGCTCATTGCAAATCACACTTGTGAGTAATTTGACATCACGTCTTCATACACATATTTAAATCCATATTAATATGATAACCTTTACATAATGTACAAATGTTCTCGGCGTAAGCTAGTAAAACGTCTTATTTGCACGTTAAATACTTTAGAGTCTAATGAAGAAAAGAAAAATCCTTAATATTTGTTCAACTACACAAAACAGGTTTAATGCAGTTGCTTCCTTAGGATTCCCAGGGTTGTTTTTACTTCCAATAGTTACTGCATAAATACATCTTCCTAAAATCATTTTAACAGCTTAGCTTAATTTCAGGAGATCTATAGATTACAAAAATGTTGATCTGCTTGGACGACTAAGTATGCGTAACCAGTTCAATATATACCTTTGTATACATACAATCCTAACAAAAGGAAGGGAGGTTAGAAAATCCTTTAGTTGTTTCTATATTTAATCATATTCTATACACTTCCAACACTTAAGAGTTTATACAAAAGCTGGAAATAGCAGGCTAGATGGTGCCTTTCTATAACAAGTGTATAACATTGTATCAAGGTATTATGTCCCAACAATAAATTTAACCGTGATTTGCATTCTCACCATTTGTGGTGACTAACCTATAAAGCGTAAATAGCAAAGCATTAAAAACAACACCAGAGATAAAATAGCAAGGCATAGAGCCAGGTACCAAGGCCAAAATTGATGCTTACAAGCAGATGGCATGTACAAAAGAGAACGGCAAAGAGGTATTCAGAGCAGTTGATCCAATCATGTTTAATAGAGTTGGACAGGAAAGCCAGCATAAAAGAAAGACTAAAAGAAACAGAGATTTTGTTTTAATAGGATCAATAGACTGGGCATCAGTGCAGGGTCAGTGGTCATGTCCATGGCGACCCATCCCTAACAGTCTGGATGACTCACATCAGGAGTCCTCTGTGCGGCAAACACCCTTTAAGCCCCCCATTCTCCCCCCATGCCCTCCATGCCAGCTATTGCTGGCAATTTTTGTTCATTAGGTCTTATAATTTATGTTGAAGCCCTTTTACATTTATTCCACTTTCCTCTCTCTAACTGCAGTCCTTCTGTCTCGCTGATTCATCTCCGGTCCTTACACATGCTTTTCCTTTTATTATCATCCACCTCCATGGTGACAAAACAATTCTGCCTAAAAATGTTGTATACTTAATGTTTTAAAAGAGAGACATGGCAGTTTGGTGTTTGGACATAGAAAAATCTCAAACATTGGTTAATGTTATGTCACACAAAAAGCAAAATGATTTCCTGATTAGACTAAAGGTTAAATCAGCTGGGGAAAATACTTGATATACACAAATCTAAATTATTACAATAAATTGAATTAGCTAGATTAAGTCCCTAAACAATGGTGAAACAGTATAATAAATAAAAGAGAGAAAATATGAGTGTGAACAACACTAAAGGATGCATAGAGTTGAACAAAAAACAACCTATAAAGACAAAGGAAATGAATAATGTTGAGAACAAAGCAAAATAAAAGAAAAATGAGGATTGCATAGAGATAAAATAGATGCATGAATGGAAAACGATAGAACAAGAAACCTGAGACACAAAAGAGGGAATTCTCTTTGATGGCACCGTGTAAGAAAACGAAAGTGAGGCATCACTGGAGCCTCAGTATCGAAAGAAAAAGGTATTTGTCAACTGAGAACAGGTTTTAGATCTAGAATATTATGTCAAAACGGTTTTTAAAAAAAACTGTCGAAGGGAGGGAAACAGGAGTCCTTTCCCCATCATTTCCAATAATAGTCCTCCACTTGTGTATTGCACTGCCAGCTTTCCCTCCCAAAACAAAGCCCTAGAAATATCCTTGCCAGCACATGGCACATGTATTTACAGAGCAGCATGCAAGAATCTGTGCATGTGTGCGTGTTGTAGCTTCCACAGCTGTAGGGAGTGAGGAGTTCAGCATAAATAATTGAACATGGTGGGGCGGGTGCAGCTTTCCAAAATGCACATGCCGACTGCAAAGCTGATTTAATTTTATAAAAATTGGAAGCCAAGGTCTACGTAAGAATATCAAAGAGACTATGAAAACAAAGTTCCCAAACACCCAATTAAAAGAAGCGGCCACAGCAGCTGCAGTCCATGGTTCTGCCCTGCTCACTGCAACGACAATGATGTTGCAACAACCACAGGGTCAAATGTCAGAGTTCAGGATTGAATGGTTGTGGCTAGGGTTAAGGTCAGGACCATTTCCAAGAGCTCAACAATAGACTGATACTGCATGACCTTGACTAGATAAACACATGTTAATTTTGACTGAGCTTAACAGAAAGGAAACCAGACCCAATGAATAAAGATAGTTTCATTAGAAAGAAAAGGAGTCACCCAGATCTGCTCGTCTGTTGATTTT
The DNA here is from genome assembly GCA_032876305.1 of Orestias chungarensis. Lineage (NCBI taxonomy): Eukaryota > Metazoa > Chordata > Actinopteri > Cyprinodontiformes > Cyprinodontidae > Orestias > Orestias chungarensis. Next base: position 1,368,058 of record JAVLVB010001023.1, on the reverse strand, counting down.
CAGATTTCAGTTATTTAGAGAACTTTAGCAATTAATTGTGTTGTTTTTAGTACAAAAAAAGTGTATTTGCAAGAGACATTTACTGTGACAGCAGATTGAGCTTAAAAACACTTTTTTCCTGAGTTTGTCAAAAATATGCTAAGTGTTTAATGTTGTTATAGTCTAATGTGAAGCAGATAAACAGAAGGTCTCTAAAGCCACAACAAATAACAGATCTCATAGAAAATCCTATAAGGATAGGATAGGAACAGAGCTGTTTTGCACTACTTGACAACAATGCCACTTGCAATATAGCAGCAACGTTTATGCACGGTCTAAACATTAAAGGGCGTTCCCAAACTAAACTATAACAATGGTTGTAAAAGGACACCATTGGTATATATAGCAGTAGTAGCAACAAAAGCAAAACACAAAAAAAATTACTTGACTAATCTGATTTTTTTTAAATAAAATCCCTCCAGGGACAAATTTCTCATTTCCTGATCATGATGTTATTTTTAAAACAGCATCAACCAGGGACTAATATATGGCCATATATTTCACTTCATTTTGCCTTTATTGGTGGTCAGCTTCAAACTCATTAGTCTGTCGCACAGATAAGAGGCTTGCAACTGGAAAGCCACATCACCAGTGGGTTTTTGTGGCTTATAAAAGCGATGTAATCAGGTTTTGGCAATAGAAATGTAAGGAGTTTAGGGAGTGAAAGGCACACTAATTTGTGGATTAGAACTGGACTGGGACTCATTTAGAATGAAATCTAACACAGCAAAAAGGCTGTAATCTTAGAAGTGGCAGGATATGACAGGATACAACAGAACTGAGACAGGCAGGAGCAGCCATGACTTCACTATCGGAAAAACATATAAAGACAACTAGTGTGAATCTTTTCCGCCTCAATTTCCTCCCCAAATAATTTATTATTTTTTATATCTGAGACAGGGTACAAATTCTGTTAAATATTTGTCACTTTCTTCCCCTGCTCAGTAAAGTGGCCATCTTTGAAGCTTTTTTTCCTTACACTAATCCTCTATATGTGACCTTGCTTTTGCCCTTGCCGTCAGATCTGTGCATGCAGACGAGGAAAATGAAACTCTTTAGATTACAACCAAATTAAAAGTCCCATTGGTTAGGCATCTGGATGTTTCAACTAAAATGGCTTTTAAATTCTAGCAAACGAAAAGGATGTGCGAATGTTTGCAAATGTCTAATCAGAGACGACAGCTTCTCGGTAAGTCCTTATTAAACAACCTATTCACACTTGTTGCCAGATTGATCAAAGTTTAACAGTTGTGATCTGCTGGCTTTTCATCTCAGCTGGTTTGAGGGGGATTTAGATGCTCGCTTCATGTGAGTAGGTCTGTACAGAGGGAGGTTTTTAGTTGGCACAGTGTGGGGTGGTTGGCACAAACTGGGGCAAGACGCCATGATACAAAGACTGGAAACTGAGCGACATTTATATTTGTGTGAACATTATATATTTGGATTGCTGGCTTATTTCTGATGGCTGAAAGAAATGCTACAACAATTAACGTCAACAGTTTTTAAAACAAACTAAACAGTCATAGCGGAAATTTTTCCTTTCATAACAAAATCAAAATCTCTGTCAGCTTTTTCAGAAGACCACAATTTTTTTACTCATTTTATTTTAAACTGTTTATTTTAGATAAATTTTATATTTTGTTATCAATCTATCGATCAAATTATATTGTAGCGACTAGATACCTAATTATGGGCTCTTTGGGTTGTAACGTTACATTGCTCTTGGGGAGAAAGCACAGTTACTAATTTTTTATCATCAAACAGAAAGAGAAATTAGGAAAATATAATGCAATAAGAAATTTAAGCAGACCAGGCAGAGGAAAAAAATGGAAAGGGGGAAAAAAGCTTTTAACTAACAAAATCAGTACCAATAAAACTGATGGTAAAGAAGGATATGGATAACCGCAATCTTTACATGTTCTCTCAGTCTCTTTCCTCCTTCATCAACCAGACAGACACACATTGAAACAAATAAAATATCCACTCTAAAAACCTTTTCCATTGTCTTTATGGCTTTTCATTTCCATTAAAAACTTTATATAAATCTTCCCTCACTTTGTCTGTTTCACCATATCCAAATGCAAGCTTCTTCAGACACATCCATGATATATCCAAGAAGCCATTGTCACAGCCCATGATTTGTGACTTGTGGTTTAACTGAATCTACTTTCCAATGTATCCCATAACAAAACAGTTTACTCTTACAAGACACTTTTGTAGCAATTGTTTTGCAGGTATAACATTTTTCAAACTTGAGTTCAAATAGATCTTTCTGAGCAGCACAAGTCAAAAGTGATTATTCCAAGAAAATCCTTATTCACTAAGAGAATTCCACAGCCATTACAATTCTCATTAAATTAAATGTGCAGTGCTTCATGTCCTCTAATTGATTCAGAATATGTAAATGTAGAGGGGAAAGGAAAATCTTCAACTAAGTCGTTTTACCCCCAAAGCAGGGAAAAGAAAAACAAAATTACCTCGTCTCTCCATCAGTGCCTATTCACTGTCCCATTGGCATGCAAATTTGCCACTCACTGCCATCAATCCTTCCCTTTCCAGTCCTAAAGGGAGCACATTGGTTATACTCTATGCTGCAGTTACTATTAAAAACAAAACTTATATAGAGTTACTTTTTAATGGATGGCCTTTCAAGCCCAAATGTTCACCTGTGCAACTAAGTAAGAAAGATCAAGCAATAAACAGACAGGTATGGAAAGGAAGAGGGTGTGTGCATACTTGTTTCAGCACTTATGTGAAAACGATTCAGCGCAATATGTGTGCAAATATTTTGTTTTTTACAAAAATAACTAAGTAACTTGCATTTGCTGTTTATTTCCTGTGGAATTGGCACACTTGCAAAGTGAATATTTAGTTTATGCATTGAATCTAACTTTGCAACTGTGCATGTTCCAACCAAAGTACAAGCATCCTTTTTTCTTCACAGTTCTCTCTAAATCCCATAATAGTAGCACACAGTTGCCTAGCAACTGTGAATGACAATAGCTGTGGTCTAAATTTGAAAGGAAACAGGCTTCTTCTTGGAGAAATCAGACATTTATTAGCAGTGGACCTGAGAAACCATCAAGCAGCTGAGAAACGGATACTGATTTTTTTTTTCAGTTGTAATGTAGACAGATTATTTTATCTACTATGGTGGCACTATAAATCCTTTTTGATGAGTTGTTCAGCACTGGCTAGCGTTTCTGTTGACAGTACGTGCTCGCCTACAAGAGAAAATATGAAAAATCGAGATGAATGCAAGGGAGAAATAAAAAAAAAAGGCTTCTGCGGTTTGACAGTACGAGGGAAACTAAGGGGGAATTTAACCATCAAGCATACAAGTTTACCTAGAGAGTACTTGGTTAAACAACAATTTTATTTACAAAGCATATGAATCCAAAACAACAAGGTAAAACACACCATTCACATTCGAAAATAAATGATGCTCATGTTTGCAAGGTGAAAAACCCTGGTAAAGTTAAAGAGTTATGCTAACCAAAGTAATTAAGTAGTAGGTTGCTGACATTAAATTAATTTTCAAAGCATTATCACATGGGTCAAATTGTGACCACAAACCAACTGGGTTACAGGTTTAGAGAAGAAACAATCCCTTCAATACAGATCTACAGTATAGTTATATATAATGCGTTCTTTTTAGGGAGGACATGTAGGAACAAACATGATTCTCCAATAATTAACAAAGAACATTTATAACTGGTATATTTTGTCATCCTGGCTTTAGCATGGTAGATGGTATAGTTAATTTATATTCCATATATATATATATTCACATTCAGCAGCATTATTTTATTTCGTTTATGACTTTATTTTATAGTAATGAGTGTTGAGGATAAAACATGGAATACCGCATTTGAATATATTGTTACATTAAAACACAAACAGGTTAAAAATAAAACTACAAAAGGACTGTGCAAACTGTAGTAAGACCCCACAGTACATTAAAACATATAATCCCCTGTGACTACATGGCTAGAAGTTTTTTTTTTTTTTTTCGTATTTTTTTTTTTACTGCTTCAGTTTCTATCCAGAATAAGATGTGTTAATTTTTTATTTCACAGATTTGGAGCTCAAAATACTAATTATTTATACAGAAAATTTTATATGTGTAAGAGAAGTTTCAAGTAAAGCTATCTTGCACTTCTCATTGGGTGCCTATGCTTCACTTGAGCAGTAGGTCTAAGGGGATGCACAAAGAGAACCTGTGGAGCCGCATTCAAAATATTTTAAGAATATCTATTTTAATTACCATAAATGTGAGATCACAAGCTAGCAAGCTGGATGGTCTTGATCCTTTGAAGATTGGTATGCAAACATGAAGGATTCATAAAATAAACATCAATGAAAAGCCTGAGCATCCAGAGTATCTTTAGAGGCGTTTTAATAACAGTAGTAATACAAACTGCTGCAGGTTCCTGTCCAAAAAACCTTAAAGAAACTTTTATATTATGAGTTATGACATTTGATTTTCTTTTTGGATTGTTGAAACTATTTTTGAATTTAACTAAAGTTGAATTAAATTTAAATGAGGGTGTCCTTCAGCACACCTCTTACTGAAGGTATTACTTGATTATTGATAAGTACCCTCATGGAACATCTTTGAAGGCTGCTTCTGTTTACCCAGTCATGTAAACAGAAAAATATTTACTATATACATTAAAACAATGGCAACCCTAACTCAAGTGTCCAGTCTGAAGAACTGACAGACCTGTATCTCTAATCACTTTTTAACTTGTTCGTCAGATCTAAAAACAAAGGATCCAACATGAGACCAATACATTTCAGTTCTGAGACTCGTTTAATATGTCCATAGATCTTTACATTTAGATTTTTACTGTTTGTCACAGATCAGGCAAAATGATAAAATGGACATCCTAGGTTCATTCACATTCACATGAGACTTTTAGACAGCGGTGTTTAAAGCAGATGTCATGCAATGTCTTAACTAGCTACATTAAAAAAAAGGATTTACTTTGCTTACAACTTCTATAAAACACATCCAGCCTTTATTGGATATGATGGAACTACTCGTATCCCTGAATCTGAGCCTTTGCAAGTTGCAGAACTGTTAAGGGACTTCTTCAAAACTAATTGAACAGCAGCATATACTCAACTGATCTTGTATTTTAAAGTCTTTAAAGGGTTTTGCTGAAATTGAGGGGACATACCTATGATAATGGGTAACACTAAGAACCTATTTTTACAAACAGATTTCTCAAGTGAACAAGTAACTAGTGCTGTCACTTTGCTTACCATACCATTCAGTGTTTTGCACATAAATGTAGAGAATTCAAAAATATGATTTAAATAGGAAGTAGTAAACATCCTCCAACAGATAACACAACAGATAACAATGCAGCAGAATATTGCTTGGCACACTCCATTCCAAGAAAAGTGTGCTTTATTCTCTCATCTGATGAGTAATTTCACTCTTTCACCATAAATCAATTATGCATAATCCCTCGATACACAGAATTAGTGGCCACTTAGTACGAGAAAGTTAAGTGATCTAGTGTAGTTAAGTGCATGCAGACAAACACATCCCAGTGTTTATGTAGCAGCAGTTCGATATGATTTGCTAGGAAAATATATGGTTAATGTAACATAGGAATTAAAATCTAGGTTGGAGTCTCATTTTAGAGAACATACTATAAATTGAATGTAAAAAACAAGCTTAACCCATAAATATAGTTATAGAAAGATTAAACGTTTAGAATCAATATTTCACCATCACTGCTTCTAGACAATTTTGCCATCACTAATTAAACTTAATCTTGTTAATACGATGAATCAAGATGTCTTAAAAATACTGACTTTTTGAAATTGTTCATCCCCTTTATTAAATTAAAGCAAAATCGTATTTTCATGTCTTTTCTGTGGATTAAAAATATAGGAAATAGTTACAGAATAAAAAGTCCACTCCAACACCCCCTAAATTCGCTCTGTTACAAATAATTTAAATTACCTTATTAATGTCATAAATTATTGAACCATTATAAGCACAAACTATCAATATACATTAGTAAACGTAAGTAGTTTTAGTGAAACGACTGCAGTTTAACAAGAAAAAAAATCAATATTGAAATCTAAAATAATGTTCACCATGAATCAGCTATAACAGGGCCGCCAATAAATGTGAGCAGATTTCTGTGGCAAAGTGGATAAGTGACTCTCTTTCTAAACCCCAGAATCTATTGCCACCTTCCTGCTGTCCTGCATCCATCTACATATATGTCTGACATTTCTATTTCGAAACATGTCTCCCTTGGTGTGTCTTCATCAGCCAAGTCTGTTGCCCACGCTGTGTGATAAAGGGTGCCTGCCAACAACACACAGTTACATCTGTAGTGTGCTACACTGGTTGGGAATTACAGCCTAAACAGTAGGGCATTGTATCACAACATAAAGATACTTGTGAACATAAATAGAGCCAAAACAGCATGTTTCTATTAAAAAGAAAATTTGTCTAGATGAAAGGTTGCATGGTGTTTATTGTTAAATCTTTTAAAATACATTATTTTTATTGCATTTATTGTAAAGAACAATAACAGAGATTAAGCAAGGCAATCATATTTAGTTGCATAATTTAAAGAGAAAAAAATTGACACCTAACTGGGTTTTTACCTTTATAGGAGTTGCAGGACCTTTTACGAGGTTGCAAAGCGTATTGGTGTGAACGTTAGCTTAAAGTTAAGCTTCTACTGGGAATGACAGAAAAGCAATGGTAGCAACGACAGAAGGAGAGGAGGACAGTGGTTTAGTTTGCCAGTTGTAAGAGCAGGCAGCTGAGACTAAATGGCAATAATAGTCTTACAAGAAGCGATATGGAGAGCCAAACTAGATGGAACAGCCACGTGTCTGCTTGGATCGTAGCCAAACAAAGATTTGATAACTAAAATTTAGAAATACGATTAAACGATTATGTCTAAAAATCTATTTATCTTAATTATTTATCTCCTCCCTTCTTCGTTTTAGTACCTATTAAACACATTTGCTTTTCTACTGTTTATATGGCTTCCCTATGTCAAGTTCTTATAACCAAATGCTTTCCCAAATGGATATGTAGCCCATTTAGTGACTAAGGATTGTTTTACCCTTTCTTTCTACTCATTGATCAAGTTTGAACACAGAAGAGAGCTTGATTGAACATATAAAAATATATAAAAGAACTCTTATTGGGTTGTGTGCACATCAATGTCCTTGGATGTCAAATTTCCCAGGATGCTTTAGTGTAAGGAATAAAGGAAATGAAAAAAAAAAAAAAAAAACGTCCACGTAGCAAGTTTGAGAGGATTTGTGCTGTTACTATTGACAAAAGGACATAAAACACCACTGTAGTTACACCAGCATACACAGCTCTAGCATGTGGGGTTGCATAACTACACTGGTGGCTATTCTTCTATTGTCCTTTTTACCTTACAGTATAAATATTCATGCCTTTTTATATTTGACAAATGTGCAACATAATTTTTTTCATAACCCTTTCATTCAAGCTATGTTAATCTAAACACTACCTTAAATGGTGCAATATGAAATAAACAAGTAAATAATTATAAACCTTTTAATTCTGCAGCAAGCATTGAGTGATTGGTTGCTGACAGAAGCCATCCCCACAGACAATGTTATGACAAATAGGAGAAGAACATGTTGTTTCACAAGCTTTACACCACTTTTCCCCAGAGAACAAACGGATCATTTCCAATTTCCTTTGATACATTTCAGGAGAAACAGTACTCCCTAAACTCTAATAAAATCCACATACGTAGTAATCTGATAACATGCATTTCAGGTGCAGGATTGCAGAGAGTCTGTGATACCACTAAGTGCTAGACTCAAACAAAATTTGATAAAATATTCACTGCAGACTACTTAAAGATATACAATACATCAATGGTTACAAACTCAAGAGTAAAAAAATAATTGTGCTTACGAGGCAAATAAGCCGCCAAGTAACTGTGACAGAACACCAATAAGTTTCTTTAAAATAGATATTCAAATGAGAAATTTTACATGAACTAAAAAGTTAAGCTGTCTTTAACTACATTTAAATTTGGATAAAAGAATTGCATGATTGAACCTAAATAAATGCAATTCTGTAATCAGAACATTAAGAAGCACATTAAACAACAAAGGTTGTACTCTACAATCTATGTTAATGGGTCACAGTAGAGATAGCACAGTAATAATACTCCAGAATAACAGCTTAACTCTTAAGCTATCATTTTGTTATAAAGTTGCATTATTGGTGTTCAGATTTTATATTTTGTATCATCAATATATTATGATAGGTCTCCTATACAAAGATATCAATGAATATTTGGTAGACGTTATGATGGAATGTCCATAAGGCATCTACTTATCCCAGACATGTATTTACAGCTTAACCATCTAATCATGGGTAACAGTGAAGCTGAAAATTAAAATAACTTGATGGGATCTGTCAGGGAGAATGAGCGAACTGGCAATAGGCGTCAAAGCTTGTACAGGCTTGCAAATGAAGATTCATGCGTTACTCCTCCAATACTCAGCTCCAAGAATTTTGCTAAAATCGTTAAAATTTACATTAAAATGTAAAGTTAATTGCCAGTATCACAGAGTAGCTTTTTGCAAAAGAAACAGTTAAGTACAACATTTTGGCACCATTACGTTTATATATCTTTTAAAGATCTGTTTTTGACTGCACATAATTACAATTCAGTTATTGCAGCACTAAAAAAATAACTCCCATAAGCCTTTGGAAGGGATGGTGTAGTTGAGATAAAAATCCACTTATTAAAGCTGTGCTGAGGATAGAAAAAGAAAGGGCCAAGTAGAGGAAGTCAGAGAAAAAGGGAAAGACTGAGAAAAGGTGTGCAAGATTACATATGTTAATTTCTTTTCCAGTTTATGTGCTTCTGTCATCTTTATCTCTCTTAGCATTTCTCTCAGTCTCTGCTCCTCCTTGCATCTCATTCATTTACCCTCAATCTTTCCTGGCACTTTCCACAACTTATTTCTCTGAATGCATAACGTAGCTTGGGTGCTTGAGATGCCTCAATGTTTAACCCTAACCCTTTTAAAGATATTTACATGTGTATCTGCTTAATAGCACAGCAACCTAAAAAAGCAACACATCAATTTTGCTGCAGAAACATTAGGAGGTTTGCATGTGAATGTCTGCAGAAAGAAAGGGTAAGAAATATAAAGTGCAAATAAAACTAACTATAAACTAACAATTACATGCCTGACTCTAAACTAGACTCACACCTTTGTCCAAAATCTAACCACTTACCCAAAACTGCCCTTTTTATGGGGCCTGGGCTTTGAGCCTCAAAAGAAGCAGTGGGTCCTCTGAACAATTTTTGTGTAGGACAAATGGGCCTTACAAGGTAAGAGATTCTAAAAAAACATATAAACACATGATGTTAACTACAAGCTCCCCTTGGACCAATCCCCTTGGAAGAACTTGCATCTGCAGTCTCAGAAGTCTCAGTTGCATTTATGCTAAACTATGAACAGCAGTTTTCCCCAAGCCTGACTGGTTGCTGGTGTTTACTGCAGCAGGAGAGAGAATGACCCAGTTGTGAGACAAACTATCCAATAAAGGAAGGGAAAGACATGGAGAGAAGGAGGACAGGTACAGCGATATGTAAAGATAGATGGGGACTGGATATCCCAAGAGCCCAACAGTGTGCGGTGATTGGTTACAGGCATGCAGGGAAGGAAGTGGGGAGAGAAAGGGGAGGGCTGCAAAGGGCTCACCTGCAGTGGTGCATCTTTTGCAGTAGCAGAAATGGAGCCATAAATCACTTACAGAAGAGCCAAGGACATAAAAAAGAAACTGTGAAGCAAGAAAAAGGTGTGAGGGGGCTTCTTATTAATAAATCCAAACAACTAAAGTTATAATGTGGAAATATGCATATCGCTTACAATGAAACATTACCAATGAGCTACTGCATCAGCCACGATTATTTTTAGGTAAGTGATCATAAATCAATTTATTTAAAATGTGAGACAAAGACAGTTAATTTATTCCTCAATACCAATATTGCTTTTCAGCTAATAAACCAAAGAAAGAAATGATGGGAGGTCCCTAAAGCATTTTTTTCTGAATCTGTTCCTTTTAAGGTTTAAATGCTGTGTATTGCTACATACATTTGTTTTATGCCCGACAATGATGGGAAATTACAGTCTGGACTGGCAAGATTAGAGCCATCCATCTGAGCTACACATACTGTGTGATTACGCGCTGGAAAATGCATTGATTTTGTTTTTGTTTTCCCCAGGAGGTTCACGAATTTACTATCCGTGTGCAATGACGTGGCACTAAAGCAAACACCAAAGCATGAAAGAACAATGCCGGATTTGTTTAAATTTTGCCTTGATGCAGTTATTGGATCTATGTTTACCCTGTTATTAGTTACTGATAATCTGTTACACTAGTCAAGATTTGTCCATCAAAGATGGGGTGTAACTCACTACATCAAAGGTAAAAAATGATGTCCATGGACTAAATAGCTTTATATAAAGACATGGATGCCATTTAATAAAGTATTTAAAGCAGTGGACTACCTATGGAGCAGGGAGGTCTGGCTGACTAGTAATGTGCTGAATGTGATGTGGTCAAAGAAGAAGACTGGGTAGCAAAGCCGTTAGTAAAGGACAGCTTACAGTTAACCTGGGGGAAACAACTAACACTTGCTTTCTGTTGTTTGTGTTTGTCCAGTAGATAACAGGATGACTCTTTAAGAGACGCATGCTAAAGAGAGCATATACACTGACAAGAAAACTGCCATGTTTTTGTCAGTTTTTCATAGCAATGTCTAAATCCAGTTACCTTTTCAAGGTAACTGTAGGGAAAAGCTTCCATTTTTCATTCTAGCTGAAAAAGCACTGAGATGTGAAATGCTGCTTCCTTCCAAAGATATTTTTGATTTCCTTGTCTTTACCAAAATCCTACTAAAAAATTGGTTTCATTTTGTATTTTTTATACATGTGAAATAAAAAACGACTTGTTTTTTATTATATTGATCACAAAACAAGAAAGACATGTTTAGATTGAAATTTTGGGCAATAAAAAAATGCCTAGTTATCCTTTGTATGTTGACCAAATCCTGCTTTGGAACATATAACTGAGTACAAACTGGTAAAAAAAAGTTTCTAAAAGAAGCATTTTTTTAGTTTAACATTTTACCAACATGTGTTTAACCACAATAAGACGTCAGACCAAAAACTCCAATTAAAAGCTTGTCAAGGTCAGCTAGTGAGAAAAGCTTACAAATAGCACCCATACTGACTGATTTTTGTAATTAACAAACATATAATTTCTGAGCTGAAAAAGAAATATGGAATGGGAGAAAGAAAACGCTGAAATGTTCTCTTTAGGTTCAAATCTGTCTTGTCCAACTTCTATTTGCAGTTCCCTGATTTTTTTTTTATACAACAAGAAACAAGACATGTGGGTAAATAATTCAAATGAGCTACAGCTACAGACAATCCTACTTTTCTAGACACAATATCAACTGAAAAGGGATTTAAAACGCCTGTGCTAAACCAAAAAACGGCCATAAAAATCAGCAGCAGCTTTTTCATTTGTTTCTCAGCAGCTAACCTAATCTTAACCCTGAGGTAAGAGCAACTCACAAGAGTCAGCTGAAGTTCAAGCTGCCAGGGTGCACAAGGATCAGACTAAGGTTCGTCATTTTGACTCTTACTTCTCAACTGGCTGAAGCGTTTTAAATCCACATACACATTGTAGTGAATAGCCACTCGAATCACTCACAGCTCAATACACTGCTTCATACTGGTTTGCCTCTCAGTAGGTGCGGACCTGTGTGACTGAAATGAACATATAAATCCATTTCACCACTTCCACCTTTTCACTGTACCCTTTTTGACTTTCTTCTCCCTGCAGCTAACTTACTTTATTTTTGCTTGGTAATTTTGCCCTCAACACACTCTTTTTCTTACTGCACTTTTCTCTCTCTGGCTTTTCACCTGCTCGTGTCCCACTTCCCATTTCAGAAATAAAAATCTTAGTATGAGCTATGAAATTGATTTCTGAAAAACACTTTTCATGAATAATAACGCAGTTTCAGCAGGGAAGAAATAACAATGGCAATTAGTACCCAATTCTTCCTTTTGTTTTGTTAGAAGGCTCCAATTAATTAACCTTTGTTTTGGCAGTTAACCCCTTTCTAACTCCATAACAATTTCATTCCAATCTATGTCTATCCATTTTTTATCCATAAACAACACAATATCTACCTGTTTACATAACCACCAATTTTAATACAGCTAAAATTGTGGAATGGTTCCCCACAATGTAGAGGAAAATTTACAGAAAGTATATCTCACACCTGGAGCACTAGTGTGGGGATTCAGCTTATCAGCAAAACAAAGTCATTATTTAGTAAGAAGCCAAAGCTTCAAAATGGTACATATCTGCAGTAGTGAAAAAATAGCCAACCACAGTTCCTTTTTCTCCCCCTTTTCCTCTACTGAGAACATTCTTTTTGGCAGTATCCCCACTAAGCATAAAAGGCGGGACTTCATTCTTCTTAAATTGGTAAACCACCATTATAACCAAACTTCTCCAATCTGCATGACATGTTACAAATTTCACAACCATCACAAAGCCAAGACACCCAGTATACATTATTTAATTCATCACTACTATCAAATTTCTGCTTCCACTATCTGTTTTTTTAAGCAGCATTGTGAAAAATCCAACTCGTCTTATTTCCTGAACATTGTATTCTACAACCTGCCTCTATTTGTTACGGTTCTGATCCCTATTTGGGCCCAGTGACTCCAAAAATATGACTGATTATGACATCTAAGAATTTGAATAATTATGAGTCACCTTATTCTCGTATACATTATTCACTAAAGTCATAGACATATTTTCTTACTGACTGAGTATATTGTAGCTTATTACTTTAAATAAGTAAGGCGTCAACGCAGGTATGTTCAGTAGCACAGCTTCATTTTGTTTTAAAATACCAAATGGGAATAAGTTAAAAATGGTAAAGGGATGTAAAGACCAGCATTCCTCAGTCACATTCAGTTTTTCTGAGCCTTACTCTGCCCCAGTTGGCACTATTTTAACCATAATCCCCCCCCCCCAAAAAAAAGGATTATTTACATCTGTGCCAAGCAATTAACCTCTAGGCAAAAACTATTTATGCACAGGTAAAGGCTACACCCTCCTTACTCATTACAAACATTTTGTTTTTTTAATAGCTTTATATTTTGTAATGTTTTTTATTTACAAATATGTAACAAAAGATGTTTATGAATAAACACCATTATCCAATTTCCAAAATGTAGGCAATTAATTGAAACTTGGCAAAGGTCCTAAGCCAACCTTTGTTCATTAAGCACATCAGGGGCTGTAGGAGAAACAGTCGTCCTCTACCAATGCTGCAGTAGAAAAGCTCAGACACAGTATGTAAAATGAAAAAGAATGGCAGAGGCTTCCATAAACTGATTCTCCTTGACATACCTCCACAACAAGCAATATAGTCTAGCAAGAGTAACATGCATCAGTTGCAGTGAAAAAAATGTTACCTGTCTGAGTGGGGATCAACTTTTAGATAGTAATGTTCCCATAACAATGCATCTGCATCGATTACGCCGTCTTTAGGAAAAATTGGCGCTTGAAACCAAATGTGTCAAAATATAGTCTCACACGTGATTGTGTGACTTTCCCTATACATTATCTACCCTGTCCTTGTGAAGCAGCCTCTGCTACCATGGCAACTCAAGCTGCACTATCTGGTGTGGGAGCAGCAAAACACATAAAGTGCCAGGCAACTAGCAAGACTGCTGAGGAATACTTAACAGTAGAACATTGACATTCTGGGAATACTGGCTGAATAATGCAGTGGTTTAGGCCACTTGCGAGGAATGAATGGACAGCTGGGGTGGGGTTGTAATGGCTACTGGCAATGGGGATAATAGTAGTGTGCACACTCGAATGTGAGTGTGCCTAACTTGTGCTGCATTCTGTAGACGGCATCAGAAGAACGAGAATGATTCTAGATCATGAAGCATGGTCTATATACATGCACATGAAGCCTGGCAAAATATTTCATCATTAGCTTTAAACAGTTAATCCTCTGCTGCACTGACCACAGCTCAGCTCAGCTCATTTCAATAATCTGTGACTGGGACTAACCAGCACATCATGCATGCATAAAACGTATACATCCAAATCAAGGACACAATCAGTCCACAAAATGTATGACACTAATGCAAAGCTGGAAATATTTAAAAAGGCTATTTTATCCATACATATATTTATAAATCAAATATTGTGCTGACAAAGAAGGATGGATACAAACAACCTGTTTATGCAATAGATCGGGGCAATCTAACGGAGTAAAGGGATAAAGTAACTGTTGTAGTTGAAAAGAGGGGTAAAAAGGAAGAAGTTTCAGGGCAACCAATACAGAGTATGAAACAGCAACTGATTTGGAGTTTGACCTTTCCCTTCCGAACAGCAAACATTTACAATTCAATGTTGCAATTCGCCAATTTCCTACATATGCAACTAGTCACAATACAATTACAGACCTCAGTGAAACCCCACATAGCCAATATTTGTCACACATGGTATCAAGTACCTGCTGTAAAACGTAAAAATAATAAATGACCATGTCAGCAGGGCTAAAACCACATATTAACAAAGCTTGTCTTACTACCTCTTATATTCAAGTTGTTAAAAGGAAACAGGAATTGACTAAAATTTTCATAATCAGGTCAATGTTTTACATACCCTAGAAGTTACAAACCCAAACTGTTTGGAAACTTGAAATACTTTGAATAAAGGGAAAATTAGTTGTTGCAGCCTTGTATTTTCAAGCGCACTAATTTTTGTGCCCATTGTCCATGTCAGGTTCAAGGTTAGCTGCTCATCGTATTGAGTGCCAATGTTCCCCCATCGGGATTGACAGAGGGAAAATGCATTAGCACCTCTGCGGGTAGTTCTCAATCTCATCTTTTTGCGCTTCTCTTTCTACACTTTTTACCTCCACACCTTCCTCTTGTCCCTGATTCTACCTCTCAAGCCTTGACCTCATGCAGATACCTTGCCAGCTTCTGTCCAGTGGTGTGTGCATTATTCTGCATGGGAATAATTGGTCACTGATGCTTCCATTTGTTCATGTTCAAAAAGGACTAGCAATCTTTTACCATCATATATTGTCTCAATATGAGTTATCCGTCATGCCAAATGTTATATGATTAGATTAACAAACAGGATCAAAGGCTGTAGGGGGTTAAGTCTTTCTCCTTGATCTGCTACTGTGCATTGAACTGCATTGAGGAGATTTAAACCTTTCTCAGCCTCGGTGTTGAATCTCCATCCCCTCACAAATTTATGAAAGACCAGCTATCAAACAAACTGACCGACAGAAGCCATATGGTCTATTCATTTCCAGAAGCAGGAGGTGGCCATCACTTAGCCATGGACAGATAGTAAGAAGATGCCAAGAGATGAATTCAGCAGGAAGAGCAAAAATGATGAAGAAAATATTGGTGGAAACAATAAAGACAAAAATAAAACGGCAACAAACGAAAATTGTTTTGAAGAGTATTAAAATACATAAAGGGTTCAATAAAGTTCCAGAGGCATTGGTTTGATGGGTGTCTAATTAGTCTTACAGGTAGAGAAGATTTATAGGATTTAGGGTTTTAGAAAGGAGAAAGCCCTAGCAAGGGGTAATTTAAGTCCAATAAACAATGTGTGCTACAGATATATACTTAGTTGGAACGCCCCGTAATAGCATCCTTTTTTTTTTTTTTTTTTTTTTTAATAGAGTGCACTAAATGTCCTTGCTTTTAAAGGAGAATATTCAAGGTACACCAACATGGTTCCCAAAAAAATGAACAGGTCCACCGCATTACAGATCCCAAGCCCTATTTAGAGGTGACCATGACAGGTTTAAATAGAATTGTTTGATTGGCTAAAATTGACTTATGTGACATCATAGTCTAAAAACAAGCTAACGAAAAATAAGATACTTTGATTTTTATTACTGTGATCAACTTTGATAAAATAAAATAAAAAATGTAATTTACCTCAAAGGTGTTTTAACTGGGTACCAACAATTGTGACTGGAGTACATTGAGTATGCTTTGAAATAGGGCCTAAGTGTAAAATTATGCAAATGCAATAAAATATGAATTTATTCTAAGGCTAATGAGACACCTTTACTAGGAATCCCAGTGTATACGTCTACAGAAAATAGTTAAAACAAAAACTAGCATAAAATATGATTTTCAAAGAAAATGTAATATATCAAACAATAATGTTTAAGAGGAGACCACATGTAATATCCGTAAAACTAAATGTGAATAGGATATTTTTGGCAGTGTGATTACATTTAGAAATTTTAGGATGTATTTATTTTATAGAATGAGCAACACACGGACAACATAAAATTGGAAAAATCGCTTAGTCTTCCAAACGTACATAAAGTACTTTTTTAAATAAAACACACAAAATACTTCTAAGTATGTACACCAAAAACATGTTTCCTTTTCCAAAGCTTAAACTAATTGAAGACATTTAATGTAAATGGAAAAAATTATCTGTAAGCGCTTGCAATAAAAGCAAATCGTACAAACATAGTGGAATTATTTTCAATTCCACAAGACTCACATTGCATTTCATAAAATGTAAACAAAATGAAAACAATAAGCCTGGTTGTGTTTAGCAATATTACAAACAAACTGAATTTAATTTACTCCACTTCCTGCTCAGTTAGAGTTTATGATGTCCTATACTTGAGCATGTAAACAGCAACATTTAACCTGCCCAAAGAAGTACTCCAATAAATTCTGTCCACCCCCTTTACCGTAATGTTTATGCTTATTCTGAGTGATGTGTTTGTCAAAACGCCATAAATTGAACACATAAAACAGACTGAAAGATGAGCAGTGTGTGAGATGGTCAGAGAGGACGAAATGGGCAGGAACTAAAAGATGGAAAAGTAAGGTGGAGGACTAAGTATAAATCAACATCCATTAGTCCAGGGGTTATAAAGTCACTGATAAAGGAGGTGGACTTGGGCTCAGACTTTTTATTGTGTTGTTGCTGTCTTTTATTGCCTGTGATGTCATCTAATGGTATAGGAGCTAATGACAGGGGAGGGGAAGTGTGTACAAGGGAAGGAAGGATGGGATTGTAATGATGCTGTGTGCATGTGTGCATGCCTTTGTTGACACAAGATATTGATTGTCTTTATGGAAGTGCCTGTAAGGGGTCTGAATATACCAATTGTTTTTACACGGATATTCATGTTTGATATACTTTTTAAAAAGGAGTAAAAATACAATTATAATTCCATACTTGGGTTTAATTTTCCACAGATTTCCGTCAGATCTTTACAATTCTTAAAAGCCCGTTATCTTCCAGGCTTCTTTGAAACCGTAGAAACGAATTTCTTGATTATAACCAATAGGTATCATTACATATAAAATATGGATATTAAAAAGGATTCCCTTAACCACAGTATAAAACATATCTTGTAAGTTTTGGAAAGGTGTGTACAATGCTCATGCCAATCTCCAATTTAAGTCTGTTTTACTCAAAATCTCTAAAGTATGTGTGTCCATACATCTGTGAGAAGATTATGTACAGTGGTATATGGTCCAAAGCTCAACAATATTTGGCAACAGTGCATCATCCCATTAGTTGTGAAAATGTCTGACACACACAAAAGGGGAACAGGGGCATTAAGAGAGTCTAAGGTGGAAGCAACAACACTCCAAAACCCAGCTTATCCAGTAGTCCTTAACTCCAAGGGGACAAATCCTGTTTATCCAAGGGCTCCGAATTCATAGAGTGTGACATAAGACTCAAAGACAGACAGTTACAGTTGAAAGCATTACAAAAGACACATTACAGACTTAAATCTGTTTTGAAGAATTGTTAACTAAAATAAAATGTATAAATAAAACAATACATTTAAAAAATCTGAAAAATGCGGCTTGCATGGGTTTCCATGCATTTAGCTCTATTCCTCTTCCTATCAATTTGCAGCACATATTTGCTTCATCATATACTTGGCTTGTGTATTATTGGGTTTCAGAAATGTTTCTTTCTGCAACTCATGAATGAACGTTCGATTTTACTTGTTGTTACTCTGTTAACGAGTTCTTATACCTAAGCTGGGTACCTGCTCTATAGTAACCATGGGGCTCTTAATTCATTGCTGATTAATAGGGCCAATTAAGTGCAGGTTATCCATCACTCTAGTTTCACATATAGTCCCAAATTTATCTCCCTCTCTTAGTTGACATTCAACATTTTTTTGACAAACATGCTTTCTAAAGAACCTCGTTAGCCTTTACAGAATAGCTGGATTTTTAACAAGATCTAATTATCATCAAACACAATTAATATTGGGTGACTTCTGAAAGCGGTCTGCTAAACATAAATTTTCTTTTGTTGAATTGGACAGAAGTTGGCTAAGTATTTATTCTTTTTTCTTTTTCGTTTTTAAAGTTATTCAAAAATATAAAGCATACTCATGTGATCAAAAACTGCATAAACAATTTCAGCTGCAGTTAAACCTTCGAAAAGGGATTATAAACTATTTACAAACATTGATGTTGTAATTGCAAGATGAAAATTGTCAGGTTGAATAACTGATTTGCATGGTAACTAGCATTTCTACTGCATGTCATTAACAATGACACAAAGGACTTAATAAATTATGCATTTTATCTCATTCTGACTGCACAATTTTCCTCACAAGAGATAATAAACTTTGTCTAATCATTTCTGCATCATGCTGATCTGCGCTGTCTAGCAGGTTCTACAACATGCTGATGTACGCAACAATTTGCCCTTAAGGGTCCAGATTCTGGGCTCCAAAGTAAAGGAAATGTGTATACTCCTGATTCCGGGTGTAAACGAATGTATGTGTGATATATGGTGCCTGGGATGAGCAGGACTTTAAAAGATATCAGATAGGCTTGGCAGTAGAAATAAAAACCCCTTAGGGGTTTTCGTGATTTCCTTTCCTCAAAAAACACACACATATACTCAATTTCTTCCTCGGTATAGGACACACATACGGCTCACTTACACTCTACCTCTTTCATTCAAGCGCACACACTTTCATGGTACAAATACAGCCGATTCAGCAGATTCGACTGAAAGTCAATCTGCCTTTCCACTCCCATCCATCCTCTAATCCAGTATTCCCAATTCCCAGCTCTTACTACACATTCTAAGAGAGAGAAACCAAATCTCTGCTCCTATCGATAAAACTATCTATAATGCAGTTTACTCAACACAAAGTCTGCTACTTACCTTCTTGACTCGTCCACTTTTTGTACCCACAAAGACCAATGAGTGGTTCTTGTAGACGTAGGCAATCACAGAGGTCATTTTGTCAGCGGTGTCTGAAAAGAGAGGCTTGCCGTGCACCATCTCAGACACACCGAGAGGCGCATTCATGTCAAGGCCACAAAAGTCGTCGTCAATGGTTAAGAGCTGCAAAAGAGCAGAGAAATAACACAAATAAGAAAAAGGAAATTCACTTTGGTAATTTAAAAAAAACAATTCACCAAAATCATTTTCAGGGACTTTTTTCATCTTTGAGTTTCACTGGCCTTGAAATAACACTTTAACAATCAGGAAAAGGGAAGGGAAACTTTTGTATAGGTTACTTATAAGTTGAAAATAACGTTTTAAAGTGAAATATAAAAAATTTGCAGTGTAATTACAAGACGTTGAGACAAATCATAGCAAAATGTTTGAGTTCATCACTTGACCACTATAACCTTGGTTTTACTAACCAAATGGGAAACAGACAAAAGTTAAATCTCTTCACAGTGACAGAATCATAAAATGTCTCCTACTGAAATAAGGAAACCGTTGACCACATCAAAAGATGTGTTTGCATGACAACCTGTACTGCCTGAATAAAATTACCTTATGACCTGGCCTTATTCAGTTCTGATGTTTAAGGTTATTCAGCAGAACAAACATTTAAAGCAAAGCAGTAAGTACTTCTGATTATTTCCAAAATGACAAAATGTCCAAACATTAGGTTTGCATTCAAATCAGTTTTAAATAAAGACATTTCCGTAAAAACGGGCCAATATTTCCCAGCCATGTAAAAAAATTCAACACTTCAACACAATGCAACCAAGGATGTTTCAAGAAGTTACAAGGTTTAAAGGGTAATAATATTTTCACACAATAAAAAATTATTTAAAAAATAAAATATTTAAAAAAAGTATTTTGCAGAGAAGCCAATAATCTTGGTTTGATATTAACATGTTTGAAGACTGAAAAAAATGTAGGAGTGACAAGAAAAATCAAGAACAGAAGAAATCTGTATGGTAGCAAATACTTTTTCACATCTATGAAAAAAAACTACAATCAGTAAGAATGATCCAGTGAAACACTAAAACAATGTTTTATAGCCAAAGGACTATGTCAGGTAGAATAGAATATAGTGTATAAAAGAACAAGATTTAGATACAAAACTGTTTCACATCTCAAACTGCCGTATAGTTTTATAAAAGTCTGATGGAATCCCTTTAAAGGGAGACAGTCTTTTTTTGTTTATGCCTCATTTTTCTTGTTCCAAGTGCACTCTAGAGGCTTCTGATAAATCCTGCAACCTTACAAAAAGGGCCATCATCGTCAGAGCTCTTAGAACAAGATATACAGGAAATATGGGGTCGGCTTTCATTAGACAAATGGAACACCGCTGGTTAAGGGCACAAGCTTGAGGGTCCAACATGGGGTCATATGAAGTGGAAAAAATGATTGATAGCAAAAACCTAAATGTTAATCAGGGAGCCTATCTCACGGTTGAAGGTTTGAGTTAAAGGAAGTAAAAATGAAGATGCATATAGAACACTTACTGAGATTAAAGAAAATACATTTACTTTAAACTCAGACAAAACTGAAATCATTGTCTGTGGCCCACAGAAACAAAGAGAAAGTGTCATCAGTTACCTTCTGACGCTCTCTCTGGAACCTAAACATCAGGTCAGAAATCTTGGGGTAATACTCGATTCGGACCTGAACTTCAACAGCCACATTAAATCAGTAACATCAGCAGCCTTTTACCATCTTAAAAACATTG
>JAVLVB010001023.1:1320453-1346800 GCA_032876305.1 Orestias chungarensis | reverse complement strand
TTTTTTTTTTTTTTTTTTTTTTTTTTTTTTTTTTTTTTTTTTTTTTTTTTTTTTTTTTTTTTTTTTTTTTTTTCTTTTAAATTCAAAACTGATTTTATTGTTTCATTTTCTGATCTTTTTTCTTATGTAAAGCACTTTGAATTGTCTTGTACACGAAAATGTGCTATACAAATAAACTTGCCTTGCCTTGCCTTGCCTACTTCTTTGCACAACTTTGTCACAAATTCTCTAATCCCCACTGCCTTTACCCAAAGACCTTTTGAAACTAAACTGTTGTCAGGAGAGGACATTGTGTCCTCCCAATTGGTCTATTATCTTTCTGATGAGAATCAAGGTCAGTCCTTGCACTTCAGCTTTTAACAGCAACAAATGTTTTCACCTATTCAGTCTCATTCATTATTTATGTGACAGACCAAAAAACATGCATCGGGTAAAAGGACAGATTACAGCACATCATTCCTGGGTATATAGGCTAACAGAGTCTACAAGAAGGAAAACTGAGTACTTGGCAGTATTTGGGCCTTTGAGCATTTAATGCTTCCATCAGAGATGAACAGGTTCCCCTCATTTTTTCCAAGAATTTTTATTTATTTTTTTAGAAAAAGTAAGTACTTCAAATTATTAAGAAATTAATTAGCTGAACTCATCCAAAGTGGGACAGATAATAAAACCTTCAGTGGGAAATGTCTTCATGTTACCTATGATCCCCATCTTTAACCAAATTATTTTTTTATTCCAGGCTAAGCAAGAGGTAGACAGTGTTTTTTTTTTTGTTTTTTTTGTTTTTTTTAAATGCCACAAATAAACCATAGCATTTGCAATGAAGAAACTAATAAGATTTTAATATATTAATTTATAGCTTGTTGCATTTTTACAGAAAATACAAAAAGATGACACTGTTGGCTTTGAACTTTCTTTTCAGCAAATTCTTTAAATATAAAAAACACATATTTAGAAATACTGAACCCAATTTCAAACAGCTTTTAAATTCTAGTAAAAGCTTAGAATAATTTTTTTCTTCTTCCCCAAATCCAGGAACAACTAAAAGTACAAGAAAGTTAAACATCCCTCGGCATGAAACAAAATTTTATGGATTGATTGATTGTAAAGACAAAGGGACAAGAGAAGGGAGTCTATATTTGGGCAGAGGCCAGACACCGATGCGGAATCAGGTCACTCTCAGCTGTATTCATCTCTCTGCTTGTGTCTGGCTGCCAGCTCCAACACAAAAAGAGCTCTTTTCTGGACCGTGCAGAGGGCTCAGTAGATACAGATTGGGGAGGAAAAGAGAGAGAGAGGGCAGCAAGCACAAGAAAGCTACAGTTGCTCAATGTGATTAGTGGGGTGGTGAGAGAGAGATCAGCACTCACACGTTCTCTGATGTATGGCCTAATCTGGGTTTAAACTGTTGTAAGGGCTTTTTCTACTGGCGATAACTTTACCAAATCAAAGGCACACATTTAACTATAGTGACGCCTGATTTGTAAACTCAAATTTGAAATATAGAGCCATTACAATTATTCGCATTTCATATACTTTGTAGGATTTTAGTGGCTTATTTTCTTGACAACGAATTTTATTAAAAACAAGGAAATGTATAGAAATGTATTCCAAGCTGAATGTCCTATGTGTGGTTGGCCAAATCGGAACTAGTATTTTCCTTTCTCCCTGCTGTGCTAAATGACCAACCTGCCAGGAAGATTGGAGACACTGGATAATTCTGCCATGACTAAGTGGGTTTGCTGTATTCAGTGTGCAAAAATCATGTCAACATTAAATTTTCCCTTAACAAAACAATGCCTGAATCAGTACTGCAGCAAAGCATAAAAAATATCTATTAATTTCCTTTCAACCTCTAACTTATCTGAAACAAACAAAAAAAAAAAATAGTTACCCACTTTTTTGTATTGGTCATGAAAAATCAAGACCAATAGTGTGTATAAAAACACAATATAGGTAACAGTCAGCAATCTCATCCAATCAATCATTTTACTTATTCAAAGGCAGGTCAAAAGGGCAGTAGCCTATCCCAGATGAGCATTTGTGAGGTCAGGCACTAATGTAGGACAGGAAGATCTGGTTAACAATCCCTGCTCTGAATCATTCCAAAGGTTTTCAATCAGGTATAAATCAGGAATCTGTCTGGACCAGGCAGCTTATTTCACAACAGACTCACTCTAGCCTTCATGAACCTTCCCTTGCGCACTGGTACGAGGATAGTTGGTGCAAGAAAGCAATACTCTCTAACGGCTCTTTCTCAAGGTCAACCCTTAAAACAAATACTACTGCAGAATAATGAAATCTACACCAAACTGTCCACAACTTTGGCAAAACATGTTGCAAATCACAAACCCACACATTTGTGATTGATTCATTTGTCAATCTAGAGAACACATCTCTGTTGCCGTAGAGCGTACCTTATACCACTGAATCTGATCCTCTCTATCACTCTTGTTGATGCAAAACCTTGCTGCTGCTTCATCACACTATTCCATGAAGCTCTCAATGAAATGTTCTAACGACAATCTGAAGGTCACACACAGTTTCAATGACTGTTGCTATTGACAAAGTTAGCAACCTCTGCCTGTAAAGTTCCTTAGCATCTGGTGTCTCTGTTCTGTGATTTTACAAGACCTATTATTGTGTTGGCGAGCTGCTGCCATTCCCAATGGGGTTTAGTTTTTTAACAGTTCAATGTGGATCATAATGTATCAAATAAATTGCCCTACTAGACTTATTATACAGCTAGCATTGTAATATGGCACAAACTAGATTACCCTGAGCTAATGAATAAAACATTAACAGTGGATCCTGAGGATCTTGACTAATGTCCAATGTAAGATCCTAAAGCCTATGCAATGACACCTTTTAAACGTGATTTCAAATTTGTTGCAGTATATGCTTTTTTAGGTGAACATGATTTACCTGTGGGACCTGATTGCAAAACATGCAAGTAAATCAACTATATGAGATAGCATCCGATGATTAATTGTTAATAATGTTTGCTGAGGTTTTCGTCTGCCAACCATTAGTTACGCAGGTACAACTAATAAATAATTGAAGGAGGTAAAAAAAAGTATTAAATCGGGAACAAAACAGCACCAACAGTGTGAGACAGCACTTCGGCAGAGGCGGAAAACTAAAATAAAGGAAGGTGTTTGGAAGTGTAGAAGATGGTGTCTCTAATGTAACAGAGAGTTTTATTTTTATGAGTGGTATATAGAATATTTTATAATAATCCAAAAATAAAAATAAAACGGCAACCTAAGAATATCAGGCATAGTAAGCAAATTATATACAAGTTATTTAGATCAATGCATTTGTTTGCATTATAATACATCTAGTAGAGAGCACAATGCGCTGTAAACGAGATTCAGACCATCATACTACCATCACTATAATTGACTTTAGAGTGGAAACAACTAATCGATTTAATAGATTAAAATCAACTATTAAAATGGTTGACAACTAATTTAGTCATCGATTAGTTGCTTTATAATCACGTTTTACCGTAGGCGGCCTATTTTTAAGACAATCTGTTACATCTGTGGTCAATATGTGGCAATAATGAGCTACCTAACGCTGTGATCTACTGGTGGAGCAGTCAAAGAAGAAATCAGCCAATCTTTAGCGTTGTTTTGCTACCGAATGGCTCAAGTGGAATAAACACATTTGCCCCGTGAAAGATGGAGGAGCGCGAAAATGTACGAAAGTCTTCTTTAAGTGAACACATGAGAAAAAAGCATGTTGGAGTTTAAGCAGGAGAGGAAGAGCGAGTGCTGTAAAATAACCGATTGCTTCATGTTATTTGTATGAATAATGTCCAACTAAGTCAGCCTCCTGCTGAGAATTCAGAATAAAGAGAAAAAAAATTGTATATAAATGTACAGCATAACAAGGGCTGAGACCTTTAATATTCTCTACACTCAAGAAGTTGTATAGAATTCTACCTAATTTTTGTCTCATTTTTGTCATTTTTTGCCTAAACTGTTTAAGTAGTTCGTTGCTTTAAACAAATTTAAATCAAATGCTGTAAACTGCACAAGTCTCTTGTCTTTTTCTTAATGAAAATTTATTTTCAATAGCTCTTATTGGAAATTAAATGCTAAATTAATTAATTATAATTGTAAAAAAAAAAATAATCGTTAGTTGCAGCCCTATTCGACTTTAGATTAGGGAATTACACTATAGTGGATATATAAACTTCAAGAAAGCATTGTGCACAATATATAAGAAAATATAAAGTGGGGACTAGGGGATGCAGGAATATTTGCCAAAACATTTTAAGAGCTCTGAAATTTCTTTTTTTTTTTTTATCCAATGCCAGAGTTAAATTTAGAGAAAACGTCACACTCAACATAAATGGCATTGCCAAAACTGCTATGAGGTACATAAAGTAGGAAATACAGATTAAAATAAAGTCAATCACATGATAGGCGAGGACATTTAGTCATGACAATACTAATATTAATATTGCAAAGCATTCTCTAATATGTTGCAGCCCTACTTTAAATGTTTATTAAAGGCTATTTTCTCATTCTCTCAATTAAGATTATACATTTTACAAGCTTTGCTCTTACTGCGATAAACAGAAATAAACACACCAAAACACAATTTCCTGAGTACTCAGTATTTTTTGGGTGAACCAGTAGAGAGCACCATGAAGCAGAAGACAGTGGTTTAATCACAGAATAATGATATTATGATTGATTCTGACCTTTAGCAAGTGGCATCATGTAAGGAGATTTAATTAGCGTGCCAACCAGCGAGCAGAATAGCGGATGTGTGCATGGAGTGGGGTGAAGAAGAGAGAGAGGGGAGCAGTCTGGATGTCCTTAATGAATCTGCTAGCCTTTCCCTTCCTGAGGATGTGACCTAGACTGACTCATCAGCAGAAGCAGTATCCACAAACCAGTGACTGATTAAGCACCACAATCACACAGTGGAGAGATTGAGATGACTGGCACACAAGGTATCTTCATCCAAAGTTTGGTCAAGCATGTAACTAAACATAAAGAGGCAAACGTGTAAGGGAATTGATATGTAAATAGGTGAGAAGACAGAATACGAAAGTGGAATAATTCTATTTGGGTCTGTAATATAGAAAAAGAGATATGAAAGTATAGAAATGGAGGCAAACAGCAGCAGCAGCCAACTAGAATAATCGAATTAATAGGAAAGAATTCAAAATGTGATGTTGATAGTGCATAACAAATTTAGAAGAATAGCCTGTGGCATGTTAGTTAATGACATGTAATTAATGATCTTTAGGGGAAGGGATGAAAAGATGGCCCGAGCCTGTCAGAGGCTGGAAAGTGACCTTGTAATTTTATCTCTGGCCTTTGAGAGGTGGGAGGCTTTCCTTTGGTACTTAGAGAAATTATTTTTGGAAGAAATTTAAAATTAAGTTACCAGAATCAAAAAGATTGAGATGCATAATGCTTGTTAAAAAAAATTTAAGACCAAGATGAAAACTACATCCAGAAGAAGAAGGTGGCCAAGAGATGCAAGCCATGAATCAAGGATGAGAGGAGGACAAAAAAGAGCAGCGAGAGAATTTATTGCAATCCTGCTGTTTTGTTGTTCTGTTGTTTTTTTTTGCTGACACAGTCAACATGGAGGGGACAGGCTGCATTTTTTTATAGGTCACATGCCACTTCACAATGATCTATGGATGCAGGCCCTTTGCAGATTTATACTGTTGAGCATGCATTATGTGAATCACCCAAGCATGGCCATTTGAGGCAAAAAGGAAGCACCCACCCTTCACACACACACTTGTTCTTTGCACCTTTCCTCTCTTCTATCTACTGTAAATTCTGGGGGGGGGGTTCTCTCATTCACCCTTTGCATCTCGTCCACAATGACGGAAACCATCGTAAGGATGCTGTGAAGGTCTGGAGGGGAAACGGTTTCATGCTGTCATAGCTGGGAGCCTTTTTTGTTCCAGCCCAAACCTTCTTCAATGGTCTGATTAACCCCCAAGCTGTTTTAGCTGTTAAAACCTGTCTTTCAGTATGTGTGACCTAACATGACTACACCCACAGGTGAAGAAGAGCCATTTAAGTTGATACATTTTGTTTTATTTCCATGAGAAAGTTGATACTTCTGCATTATGGGCATGAAGGTGTGTGTGTACGTGTGTTAGTACGTGTGTGTGTGTGTGTGTGTGTGCAGGGACATTCGTAGTTCATGCAAAATCAGGTAGGAGCAAATATAAAAGCTTGTGCAGAAGTCCTCTATCTGAATCATTGCTCATTATACTCTGAGTGTACTACAATCTTCACGCTATCTTTGAAAATGGCTTTGAAAAGGTTTACTGTCAAAGATGTTTTGGAACAGCTATTTGACAGCGAAAGTGACTTGGGAGGAGATTATCTCTGAGACAGAGGACTGTGTTCAGGAGGACCCTGATTTTGAGGGATTCTCATCTATTGAGAATGAGCGCATTGTCCCTCAACCAACTGGAGACAAGTTCTCTTCCAAAAATGGAAAGATACCATGGTCCCTTTCCCAACTGAAACAGCAGGGTAGACATACTGCCAGTAATATCATCAAAGTGGTTCCAGTCCCCACCAGATATGCAGTAAGCCATGTTGATGACATCAAATTGTCATTCAAGCTCTTTATAACGCCATCTATCAAAAATATTGTGCTTGGGATGACAAATTTAGAGGGGAAGCGTGTGTATGGGGACAGTTGGAAAGACATAGATGTAGTTGACTTGGAATCCTATATAGGCTTGGTAATTTTGCCAGGAGTGTACAAGTCAAAAGGTGAAGCAACAGCAAGCTTTTGAAATGTTGAGACTTGAAGAGCTATATTTCCAGGCACCATGTCTCTGAAAACATTGCAGATTTAGTTCAAATTTTGATGATAAAGAAACAAAGCAGGGCCAACAAGAACGTGACAAACTTGCGGCAATAAGGAATGTGTGGGACAAGTGGGTGCAGTGTTTACCCCTGCTTTATAATCCTTGCCCTCACGTGACTGTTCATGAGTGTTTTGTTGCATTTCGTGGGCACTGTCCTTTCAGACGGTACATGCCCAGCAAACCTGCCAAATATGGCATCAGAATATGGTTAGCGTGTGATGCATAGTCCAGCTTTGCCTGGAATATGCAGTTGTAAACGGGCAAATCTCCTGGCGATGCACCAGAAAAAAATCAGGGTTTGTGCTTGATATGGCTGAAGGACTGCATGGGCACAACATCACGTGTGATAATTCTTTCACATCCTACGCCCCGGGTGAGGAACTTTTCAAAACAAAAGTTAAAATACTGGGGACAGTGAGAATAAATGAACCAGAGCTTTGGCCTGAAGGAGGCGGGGCGCTACAGTGAAAGTAAAAAATTTTTTTGCAATGTTATGAAGCAGTTTGCCATTTCGAAATAACTTAAAATGACTACATTATTGCACAATATTTATAAAAACAAAATCTATCTGTGTCCTCAAAATGAAGACTTGTTTTCATTTACATAAACCTGAATGCACAATTTTTGTTTCGCCTGTCTCAACAACCCACATAAATACATTGATGTTTATATATGTAAAGTGATGAAATTTGGCACTTTTTATTTTTATTTTTTAGGCAACACTAACAGGTTGCTTAAGTCACACGATAGAAAATATCCTGGTTTTCCCAATAATCTATTCCATCCCTTAGTGAAAGTGTCTAACCACAAAGTCTGAACATTTTTCTTTACCATTAAAAATGCTTGTGCGCTTGTGTGTTTGACTGCACTGCTAGACCGCTCTAATGAGCCTTGGGGCTGTTCGTCCTCTCCCTAATTGGTGGAAAAACACTTCATGTTGAAAATATGACGCATTTTGAAAGCTTGGGAAAACTAAAAGTGTTAAAGAAAGCGAGAAAAAGGGAACAGAGTGTGAGAAAGCTGAAGATACTGCGAAATGAAGGGGGCAAGATAAAGGAGAATCTATTGAATATGAGTCTCAGTATCATCTAAGCTCTCCCTCACACCCAACACTGACATCCAGCCCATGATTAAAATAATAATAACAGCTATCATTTTGCATGGTCTACACTGTAACGTACATGAGTTTGTTTTTGGTCATACAGGAAACTTCAACATCATATGCTGGAAAAAGTCCAATATGGTGTGTGTTTGTTTTTCACTAACCAGTTGCTGGGTTTGCTGCCAAAAGGGATTACAACAGTTTAATAGTAAACACGTGCTGCCGGAACCTCAAAACATCTAGTAAGGAAATTCCCAATCAAGACATGACAACAAAAAGAGCTAGTCATGTTAATCCGACTTAGAAAAAAAGAGTGCATTTCTTCTATTATTATTTAGAAATTCAGCCATTTAAATATCACATATTAAACTGCACTGGATATAACTGGTAAGTTAAAGCTTGAAACTCAGACTGACTTGAAAACATATCATGCATCGTAGCTTTATATTGTAACACGATTTGCTTTGAGTGCTCAGTTACTGAGGTACCTACTACTAACAATTCAAGTAAAACAAGTTGTTTTTCTTGTCTTTTTTTGCATTTCTATATGCAATGTAACCATAGAGAAACATTTTCTTACATTTAGTTTGTACAAAATTATGTGTGCCACTGGTCAATTTTGCGAGACAAAATAAAACATTACTGAAACTTTAAACAATTTCTATCTACAGCAACAACACTATAGATAAACTCTAGTCAGGAACCTGTGATTTTAATGTCTTTAATTCTCGCTTCAATGTGTATTTGATTTTACTTTTCCCAAAAGACTGAGTAGAAACAGCACGCATTATAGTGGAGGGGTTTATTTTTTACCTTTACTGAACTAAGCTTTGAGTTTCTTTAAGAAAAGGTTTAAGGTTCAAGTGATTTATTAAGTAGGATCATAAATTTAATCCCAGGTGTCAGCTGATAAAACTGATCAGTATCTGTTTGTATGATGATACTCAACCCCAATAACTATCCTGTTTAATGCACACCCAAAGTGCACACACAGAAATTATTTTGTTTATCTGGCCCCTGGTTTGTTTGTGTTATTTCAATATGAGAGTAAAATATGTTTATGGTAAAAGATAAAAACGGATATAGTTTCATGTGTCCTGCTCTGGGCTCAAATATCCACAGTCACAGGAGACTTGTGCAGAAAGCAGCTGAATTGCTAAAACAAATCTTCAGTTGAAATAGCAGAACACTGTGGTCCTTTAAGACATGCAATTAAAACCTATCAAAATATATCATAAGCCAATATTAATACGTCCTATCAAAACAGAAAGTGAACAGTCTAACATTAGCGCATAGCACTTCACAGTGAGTGGTTTTTTTTAAGACGGTAGCTGTATAACTTGTGTCATTTATATTTTTAGAAGTAAACTAAAGCTGCATTCATATCAGTTTATATATTGTAAGAACATTATAGTTGCTCTCTTAAAAAGTTTAGCTCATGCTAAAAAAGAAATGTAGGCAATATTTAAAAAAAACACCTGTTGAATTAAAGTGTGATATTTTTATTTAAATATTTCACAGTTTTTCCCCATTGTTTTACTTTTAGAACTTTTAGTTTATTACATTAATTTAAAAAGCTAAAATTAAAAAAAGTTTGCACAGGGGGCAAAGACAATGGATACAGCAATGATAGATAGAGAGACAGAAGAAAGAAGGGCACAAGAAAGTGAAGGAAGAATAGAGGTACGGAGGGAGGACCCAAGGGTAAAGGGAACAATTTGAGAATGGGACAATAGAAGGACACTAAGAAAAAAAAAAGATCCAAAGTAGAAAGAAAGAATACAGTCTAGTGCAAATCACTTACAAAATGATATACGGAATGAAGACTGAAAAGAAAAAAAATGTCCAAACCCATATAATCTTTCCTGGTACTTATCAAGACTTAAAAATACTGAACTCCAATGTCAGACTTTTGTAGATTGCAGAAAATTACAACCAAACTAAGAACTGTGCGCATATTAGTTGACATTTATTTGGTTGTGAGATTACTCAACTAGATTGTCTCGCGATTGCAAGAACCAGAAAACCCACCCCTATTATTTACAGCAAGTTGGTATTCTAGTTTTGTTTCAGCACATTTTATAAGTGATTAATTTAAGGTAGATTTCCGTGAGTGGGGCATAACATTTTTTGCCATGTATTATTTAAAGTTACAAAGAAATTAGCAAACTATTTTTGTCAAGGAACTTGGACATTTTTTGTCTGCTTTCTATCTAAACCAGATTTTCTTTTACAGCAGCAGCCAAACATGCAAATGTGCACATTCATACATGAGTGTCATAACCTATCCATCTTTTCAGTCCAGTGTCAATCATTCAGCAGGGTCTAATTTATGGACTAATGTTAGTGCAATGCTAAAAGGGCATACTTTCTCAGCGCTAACCCCTTTTTGCTACCTCACTCTTGCTCACCCTGCCGACAGTTGCACCCCAGGCATGATTTATCAGGCCCTCAAGCTGCAGACAACGTCACCCTCGCACGTGTGCTGTGCCATAAACAGATTAATAGATTAACACAGTTAGCTGAGAAGCAAACACAAGTGGGGTCAACATCATAATGTCTCAGAGTAGTGTAAGACTGGGGTCAGGATAAAATTTTCTTGGCAGCATCAGGTTTTATCTGAGTTATGGACATGGCAGAGTCATCACTTTCTGGGTGATAACATTTGCAGACTTCAAATATATTTTATACCTTTTAATGTTATAAATCCTTCTCATAAAACTGTTTTTATTCTAAACTGTTTAAAAGCAACAAAATAAGAAAAGTTCAGGGAACAGCTGTGGCTCCCTGGGAAGGTAGCCCAAACATCCTACACCCAATTTAACCTTATTTGTTATGTGCGCAAAGAGAGAAATCAAATGAACTGAACCACTGAATTTGTAATGCTATTATGGAGAATAAAATTATGGTAATTTGGCACAGTGTTCGGCTACGCTGTTTAAAGGGTGAGCAGATTCAAACAGGCTGTGGAAGGTTCACATCTCAATGTGACTAGAGGGATTATGAACCCGCTGAAGAACATTGTGTTGGTACCTCCCCTAGTGCAGTAGTGCTCATTAGAGAAACATTGATGAGAATCCCATCTAATATGCCCCTGAGAGTACTATTAGAAAACCCTGAAACAATCAGAGATGTTTTTCTTAAAACTGGTTTTCTAATTTCATTCATCTAATTTTTAATTAATTTTTAATTTCTAATTAAAAAAATACACATAACAGATAAATCAAACACTTCCAATCAAACCTTAAGATATAACAATGCAAATTTCAGAAAATTATATTCTTCAATTTGTAAATTGGTTTTTAAATTCCATTGTAATCGTTAAATTGCTCCAACCAAAAATCTCACGCTTGCATTTTGATCTAACATACTCACCGCACTGCTGCAAGGAACATCTTTGACTTTAAGCCAGGCCAGATCCAGTGTACCCTCTCCTTTGTAGCATGACTGCAACCTTTCCTTGATTTTCTCATTTATCTTTCGAAGTGAGAAAACGCACAGGGCAGAGTCCTGGGAGGCCTGCCGTGGACGCCTCTTTTGACCTTTTGAGAAGATGGCAAAAAGGACATCATCATCTGGGGCCATGTCCAATGCAGGTGCAAGGATGGAACCAGCTTTTGATAAGTAGGCTGCTTCAAGTAATCTGTACTCCACGTTTCCACTGATGCAGCCAATGGGGACCTCGACATATGAGTTGAATGCAGTGTCTGCCTTGCAAAGGCGAACTATCTTGGATGTGTATACTTGTTCCCGACCAGCAGAAGAGGAACCTGTGTTTGGTCCACCGCCCATTTCGGGCTGCAAAGTTAAGAAGTAGACAAAGTTCCCACTGGCAAAGCCATAAATGTAATATATGTCAAAGTCAGGGATAACAGTGAATGTATCCGAGGGGATCTTAATCATAGAGGCCACAAACTCATCATGGAAGACGTAGGCAAACATGCCATCCTCCTCTGAGTTTTTTGCCAGTTTTCGGCTAGAGATTGTAGGGAAGTATTCTGGCTTACCATCAACTGCTGTGGCTACAAACAACATGTCTGGAGAAGCATTACCGTAGGATACAATGACACCAAAAACTGAACCACTCTCATTTACACCAGAGAGGTAGTGCTCTTTTTTGTGGGAGGGCTCTCCCAGTTTGAAGAGGTCATCTAGACGGAGGAGTTTGCAGATGCCCTGGTAAAGGCTGCCACAAGCCACCAACCTGTTCTCTCTGTAGTCCATCAGTAACATTTTGTTTACATTGTTTGTAAGTGTCAGTGGCTCACTACAAGGCTGAACAATGCGTGGTGGGTAGCACTTGCGGTTGTCTTCATCTGGACCAGTTTCATGGGACACTTGGAGCTCCAAACTTGGAGACAGTTTATATATGCGATTGACTGCTCCCAAATAAACATTGCCGTTGCGATAGTCCACAGCAACATGGTTAAATGTCCACTTCGGGTTCTCAGCATAAAATGAGGCATATCCCTCCTCTTGGAGCAACGCTGTGATCACTTGGGATCCGGCACTGTGGGCCTGGGGGGCTTGCACCACCGTCTGTGATGCCGAAGGAAGCACCAAACTAAAAAGGAAGCAGCTTAAGGAAAAATAGGTCCGTGTTCTTTTTTGGGATGCCATGGCTGTGCGGATGATTGGAGGGTTGAGGATAGGGACGGAGGCACAGTCCAGTACTGTTGAAGGATCACGCCCGTTCTGAGATGGAGAACATTATGCACCTATGGGGAGGAAGGCAAAAAACAAAGTGAAAACCAGATATAAAATTGATATATCACCAACAAACTATTTTCAAATAAAGTTGCCGTTCCTCTAATTTTATCTGGCACAGATTAAAATACATCAAATTAATGTTTTAATCAGGTGTACAGGTCATGCATTTAACACCTTAGAGGAATCTATATTCGGAGCAGAAATGGGCTACACAAAAAATAATCATGAATTGAGATTGAGATAAAGCACCTTAAATAAAAACAAACTATGAGATCAGGTCCAGAAAATGGGACAGAAAAGGAGGAGTAATGCACCTTCTCATAAAAGCTGATCAGCACGGCTCTACACCTTCTCTCTGCATGTACCCCTGCTCCTCTCCATCTCTATTAGCATTTCTCCTCCACCCTCCTTGCCCCCAATTGATTCTCCCCTTGGAGTAACAACCTGCATGCTTTGGCGATTTCTCTCTTCTCCCCCTATAGGGCAGCTTACCTGCTGACACTGCTAGCCAAGTAAAAAAAAAACATATTTTGCTTTTTAAATTACCGTCACTCACATATCCACATACAAAGAGGTTTATGAGCCAAAGAGGAACAATTAGGTTGGAAATGCTGGCAGTTGCGAAAATAAGCTTCCCTTTAAACCAAAAGTCATTTTCTAAACTTCCCCATTACAAATACAACTAGTGTGAATACAGACTATTGAAAGCTTTCTTGTAAAGCATAAAAATGCAGGTAAGCAATGGATTCAGCAGTCAATATAAAAAGTATTTTAGCCAGTAAAAGCATAAATATCTGCAAAATTTTAATTTTAAGTAAATTAATGCTCTTTTAAAAAAAGTATTAATTCAAATGCTAGATTTTAGCTTTTTAGCTTGATTTTTTAACAAAGCTAATTTATTATATATCATATGACCCCTTGATTCCACCAATGATTGGGGATTTAATCTGACATTATCCAATTTCAGGTTCACGTACAAACACTCTTCAGGCATGTTGGCGAAAAATGCAACAAAAACATGCTTTATTCTATCCTCATATTTTGAGTTTTGCTTTCATGTTTTGCCTTCTTTAAAGATCTACCTCCCTGTCAACACTTACGTGCATCCCTGCCCCTGCTGAAGTATCTAAAAAGAATGATGATCCTCCACAATACTGTACTGTAGGAATTAGTGAGTTTACGATCATGTACAGTGGCCTTTTTTCTTTACAAAGCAATTTCCCTGTAGGACAAAAAGTTACATTTTGGCATCACCTGGTCAGACCCTCTTCTTTCACATGTATTCTGTGTCCTCTATATGGCTTCCGCCAAAGTGGTGGTTTGTGGGTGCAAAGTAAAAAAAATTTCAGAAGCATGAGTACTTTTGCACTGCAGGTAATTGCAAACAAACGTGACATTGTAATTTATATTTACTCCCACAATTAAAGAGGATGTAAATGAGAGTGACAGAAAAAGCCTTAGAAAAGCAGCCATCACCTTATGAGTGATAAGTCACTAAGCACATAAGGTACATCTTAAATCTAAAAGAGTATGAAGGATGAGAGGGAGCTTGATAATCCTTTATATTCACTTATTCTCTTGTGCATAAACACAACTGCATTCACACTCAGCTTACAGCTACCAACCAGACAAAACACTATTAGAAAAAAATAAAACATGACAAAAGCCTTATGCAGATTCCCCTGATAAACGTGAGTTTGGCAGTTGTAAAGCATTAACGCTTTAAAAACACCTCATCAGTGATGGCCCTGCAATGGCAGCTTGTCTGCCACATAAATTTGTTGCTGAGATGCAATTATCCTTACTGATGGAAAGGAGGAGGTGAAGCTCATTTAACTGCTGTTTGCCTTTGCCTGCTAATCATCAAACTCCATTAATTAAAGCTTGCTCTGGTTCTGAGGATTTATACATCAGACATGATGCATGCGTACACAGACACACACAGGAATTTATATTCTAAAGCACAGTTGATCTTTAATTTCATGTGCCATTAAGGTCTGGCTTTTTACGCAGTTTTTCTGCATTCTTAATAAATACAGATGCTTGATAAAAGGATGATGGTTAAAAGAAAATGCTAATTGACTGGAGAGAAAAAAGTATACATAAAAACTATGCAACAACATACAACTGCATATAAAACATATGTATAATAAAAATGGAATCATCCATTCTCAAGCTTTACATATCCACCAATGTCAATCAAATGTCTGGTAATTTTTAAATACAGGTACATCTCAAAAAGTTTCAGTAGTTGAACATTTGTTTTATATTTTTGTCATTTTAGAAAGTGAAACTCATATCTATTTAATATTTATGCAAATGTGAATTATTTGCCACTTTATCAGATCACATTAAATGTCTGCAGTTTAATCCTCCATCATATGATCTGCATATTTTCCCCCTTCTTTTATGTCCAAATGGCTAGCAGCACTCAGGCACTGGAGGTTCAATTTTTTCCCTCATTTCTAAATAGACAACAGAATACCTACATCATTTTAAATAATTATACAAAATTAGTTGAGATACTTTTTCTAATTGTTAAAAAATCCAAATATTTAGCAAGGATAGAAAAGAAAAAAACATAACTGTATAAAATAAATCTAAAAATTCATTTTCACAACAAAATGTTATAGTTGCCAAAAAAAAAAAAAAAATTCAATATCTGTAATTTCCTAAGGCAAACAGAAAAAAGCCATCATCTAGGATAAATACTTTCTTACTATGTAGGCAAAACAAAACCAACACGTTGAGCTTAAACCCTAACCTTTTTTACAGAAAGCACTTTGACGCCTACAGGGCTAATTTTGGCCAAAAAAAACAAAAATACATAATACATGTGGCAGGAAATATTTACTTTGACATCTGAGCTACAAACAAAGAGGACAGTAAAAAACAACAAATAAATAGACTTCAACAAAGTAACCCCATCCTATGAGTTGTCTGACAGACGGGGGAAGTGTTTATCTGGGAGAAATTGCTAGGAAATGAAACAGCCTCCAATTTCTTTTGGAAACAGCTTACATTCTTGCAACCAAAGAAAAAAAAGTCAAATATCTCACTTGGAAACCAGACTCGTTTGTAAATAAGGATTACGAGATGAGTAGGTGAGAAGTGGGATAATGGCGCAAATGAAACTGCTGCTGATTTTTTGGGCAAGTTTTCATGTGCATAACAAAAATGGATGAATGACAATGTCTCTTGTCGGCAATTTAAAAAAAATAACTCTTAAACACATAAATAATAAATCTTTAAAAAAAGGGTTGTACAGTTAAGTGAAAGGCAGTGAGAATATTAGTAATGTCTCTAATGGGAAACTAGAAAATATACTTTCTTTAATCAGTAGTAAAATGTTTCTAATATATATTAATCATTTATTTGGAAATGCAAAACATCAGGCATTCATTCAGTAATTTTTTTCACCTTTTCTTCCAAAAATATTAAATCCTCATTGCCACTGTAATATGTTAAACCTAAGGGAGAGACTTGGTAGAAAGAAATATATCCTTTCTAAAAGGTTGTCAAACACTAAAAATGTACCTTCGGCAAAAAATGGCTGATGATGATTATTATCAGCATGTGCTAACCTCATATAATCCACTGTTGAATTAGATTTTATTTTAAAGAGTAAATCAAAACTCTACATTTCAAAATTTAAACTTTTGTAGTTCAAAATCATGGGTGTCAAGACCTGATTGTAATATCGGATATTAGTCTGATATCAGCCAAAAAGACAAATATATTGTAGCCCTCAAAAACAAGCACAGTCCATTCCAGCGTTTGATCTGCAGCACCAAAGAAAATATGGAACAACTAAAATGTTAGAACCTTCTGTCTTAAGAGAAAGTTTCATATTTATGTAATTAACTGATTATTAATCAATAGTTTTTCCTTATAACTATTGTTACCTATTCTTCCCTTAGTAATATCACTTAATCAAGCCTTTTTTAACATTCTACCCTACAAAAATAAACTTGCCTACAAAGTAGTAAAATGTATGATTCATGCTTATATTGTATCGATCAATATCAGCATCAAGCAATGCTAAAGACTAAAACATTGGAATCGTATCAGAAGTGAAAAAGTTCTATTGAACCAACCCCTATTAAAAACGGAATTGATGCAATATTGTAGCAAAATTGTTTTTTTAAAATAAATTCTCAGATTTTATTGATATTTCCAATAAAATGAAATTGGATTTTAAAATAGCGATATGCAAATCTCTCCATAAAAAAAAAAATGTATATATATATATATATATATATATATATATATATATATATATATTTTTTTTTATGCAACGATTACTAATCTGCATGAGAGTTTTGGTTGAGGTATCAGAAGAGGAAGCTTAATGAGCTACAATTGCACCAACAAATATACTAAGACCTGGTAAAATAGGCAAAATAAAACTAAAATAAGAAAGGTCGAACAACAAGGAATTCTTGAAGACTGAAATGTGTGTCTCAGTTCAGGGGAAGCAGGGATTTGAGTGGACCCCCTACCTCTCTCCCGTCCCACCAAACCTAAACCAAGCTCGCCTGCCTGCTGAGCTTTGACAATCGGAGGAATAGGCCCTGCTATGCATTGCAAAAACCCAAGAGAATTGGAGGAAAACTAAGTCCTGGCCTCTAATATTCATAAATATGCATGTTTGTACACATGCCTTCTAATCCACAAACAAGACATTGCGTAGCAAAACAAACTCATCATTACAATTCTGACTGACACAAATCTGCCACAACAACAAACAGGATTCTCTATTCTCTAGCTCTATATCTATCTATCTATCTATCTGAAAATGTTCTTTACCTACAATGAAAACACAAATGTAAATGTCATCTTTGTTCCAGGGTGCAGTTATGCTACAGCACATCGGTCTGTTAAGACAGGGTTTCCACTTTAAAGTAGAAGTGAACAACTGTTTACAATCACACAAGATAGATTCAGGCCATTACTATTGCGCACTCCAACACCCCTATTCTAACAACAAAGGAGAGAAGGAATGTTATTATCAATCATAGCCAGATGTAATTACTGTGTAGAATAATAATCGAGCAGCACTTCCTTTTAAAAGACAACAGTTTAAGTAATGAGTATGGACATGGTACATCCAACAAAGCCACAGTCAACTGACCCCTGCTGATACAATAAATACAACACAAACAAAATTATCTCATAAAGGCAGGAATGGGGGGGGACACAGAGGATAGAAGGGAGGTTGTCCTTTGTGTTGACATCAAGACATGGATTAGCAGCATGGATTACTGTCACAAGATACCGTGTCAAGATCAGGGTTAGGAGGTCTAATCCACCACAGAGCTGTTGACATTGCAATAAAAGCCTTCAGATTCCACTGTAAACTGGGTACATGTCGCAAAAATGCAAGAGCACAGACTGGAAGAGGAACATCATGAGTACACATGTACTAATCAAAAGTGTTTACAAGTATTGAGATGCCCCAAATGACAGTTTATGAATAATTCAAAGCAACATTAGAGTTTAAAAACAGATATTTCCAAAGCAAAGTTATGTGAATGATTTATATCAATCAATTTAGAGCACAGAAATGTTAAAGCTTGAAACAATTTATTTACATACAATTTACAGTTAATCTAGGCAAAATGTAAGAAAATTTTGATTTTACATCTAAAAAGAAATATTGGTAAATAAATAAAGTATGGACTTTATAAGAAGATTAATTTCCAAAGGAAACCTTGCTGAGCTTGCTATGGCAACAAAAAACAGGTACTGAAAACTAAATCAAGCTAAAAACGTCCTATAATAAACTCAAGCATCAGCTTGATTAAAGTCACATCACAAAAACATTTAAGAAGTTAATTGACGTGATGGCCTAATTCATAAAGTTAGTTGGGATTAATTGTGGATTATACATATAGTTTCTTCTCAAGCTATACCTTCTCAGATATGCAGCACAGGAATTAATACATACGGTTACATAATCAAAACAGTTGAGATTTTCAAGTAACTGCTTGGCTTGTTTGCAAGTTAAAATACTTTTAATCCACCTTTTTCACTGACAAGCAACATAACCCAGTGCCTATCTTCATTCTTCCTCTAATTTAAAATTATTAGGACTTTAAAGAGGATTTCACCTTGGTTTCATGCAAACAACCACATGGACATGCAATATAACTAGTTAGAAATTTTCCTTGCCTGTCATCTTTGACTAATGTTGGCTAATAAGCCAAAAATGTTAAAACTTTTACTAATTCTACCGTTACAACCATGTTTGGTTTGTCGTAGGCACGTTCTACCTGAGCTACATTACCCTGGCATCATGTCAATTTACTTGCAGAATAGACGATTGTACAGTAACCCTTTTTTCTGACATGCATAACAAAATACCAGCACAGTTTGAATTAATCAGCTTGAAATCTGTTAAAATCCAAAAAGTGACCTAGTTATTTTAAGACTATCTACTTGCTACTTGTTGCCTGTATGATCCATTTCAGAACATTTTATTAGTTTATTAAGCTTTTGCCAGCCTTACCCATCTCATTTATTTTTTAACTTATGAAAGCTACAAGACCACAGTGGAAGCAGGATTTTTAATCACCCTGAAATGCAAAACAAACCATTTGCTTTAGTTTATAATCATGATCCATATTTCTGTTTTAATGTTTCATTACATATTATTGACCCAGTTTAAGGAAGGAAAACCACACAAATGAATATCACAGCATTGAGGTTTTCCACACTAAGGTTAAGTGTTGAATATAAAGAAAAATGTCACTAAACTACCTCTCAGCAAGAGTTTATTGTCTTCCTAGAGGGTGATGTGGTCGTCAATCTCCCCAGGCTAGTTGATGCATTTGTGATAATCTTCAGCCTAATCTACGTCTCAGATATCCCAAAAACTGACAAACACTTTTGAGTTCACTCAAAAAAATCTTGCTTGGTCTTGATGACTCTGAACTTTCACCCAAACTGCAGACATTTAAAAATGATCTTATG
This sequence comes from Orestias chungarensis, assembly GCA_032876305.1. Classification (NCBI taxonomy): domain Eukaryota; kingdom Metazoa; phylum Chordata; class Actinopteri; order Cyprinodontiformes; family Cyprinodontidae; genus Orestias; species Orestias chungarensis. Next base: position 1,327,139 of record JAVLVB010001023.1, on the reverse strand, counting down.
TTGTGAGTCTAACTCAAGATCTAAAAAAGAGTGGTGGGTTCTGATTGCTCACTCTGTTAGAACATATTCCACAAGGGTTTTCAGCCAAATAGCACACTGTCTTTCTATTTGTTGTCTTAACTTTTTTAGTTGTTAAACTGAATTTAACAATATTATTTTTGTTTGATTCACTTTGTGCTGAAAGGGACAGGAGTGGGCAAATCTCTCTAAAGTCAAATTTGTGTTCAGGACCCAAGACTTGCTTATGCACCCCTGGTAATGTAGTATTAACTGTTTATTAGCTATTTGGGACGAAGGTTTTTTTTTCTTAGTACCAGAATAAACAAAATAGCCGGAAGTAAACTTGTTAATTGTTGGTTTGTTTTTTTATTTCAGACATTTGTCTGCTAAAAGACTGGTTTCTACTAAACATCTAAATACAAAAAGATATATGTATACTTTTAATTTTATGTTTTTTGTATTTGTATTTTTAAATCAAGAGTACTTGTTATTTTTAGGGTAATCAGTTACCAGAAATATTTTAAGTTTGGAGGTAAATGATTTTGAGCTGTAACCGGTCTTTGTTTTTTAGTTGTGGTAATTAAACCATTGATTGGAGAAACTAATAAATGTTAAGTTCTTGATACAAAAATATTTTGACTTTACATGCTTGAAATTATTACGTTTTTTTTAGTTATTGCAATGACACAGATGAATAAAATATCTAATTATCTAACTTAATGATCATTTAAAATTACGCTTGACATGAACTCAAAATATATTTGCAATGATATACTCAAATTGTTTAGTTTATGAACTCAAAAAACGTGAGGAAATTGATTGCCTTACTATTTTTAAATTCTGCTTACTTATTCGGGTTTACAGTGTACGTGGACATTGTTTGAGATATTATTCTTAAGTTTAACTATGACAGTAAGCTGACAGACAACCAAACGAAAAGGAACAGCATGGCATGTTTGCATTTGTATATAAAGACTATACTACCAGTGAGGAAATTAAGCATCAGCGGTTACACACAAATGTGTAAAATGAAAGTATTATGGTTGAAATTAGATAGAGTACAAATAAAGAATTAAGTAGAAGGTGCCATAATGCATAATCATATTGCCAAATCCGAGAGAAAAAGCAGAAGGATGAGGGCTATTTGCTAAATAACCCTCATCTGCATCAAACACCCATAACAATTTATTTACCATTCCAGTATTACATATCAAAACACTCATGAGAAAGATGTTAATTTTAAACTGGTTACAGCTAGTCAGGAACCAGGACAAAAACACATCATAAAGACATGCTAAAAAACAAATGCTTCTTAAGAAACCCCCTGGCAAAAATTTGGTTTTCCGAGAAAGTCACATTGCACGATCAGACCTGTTAAGGCTCAGATCTCTCACTCTGAAAGTTTGCTTTTGAAGGCTATCCAAAATCTTCACTCTAAATCACTCTGTAAATGCAGAGAGTTGCTGCATTTCCCTTTCTTTCTCAGCTTTTTAAACGGAGCTCAACTGACTTGACCTCTGAGATTAACTTCTTAAACACGGAAGCTTGATAATTCAGAAGGCTTTGTGGGGTGATTATAATAAAAAAAATAAACAGCTGCTGTCTGCACCAGTTTTTTAGTCATTATTGTAGTTAAATAAAACTGACTTGGATACAAACGGTCTACAACAAAACCACATATAGGCACACAATTACATAGGGGCAAGAATAGAGAATTATTTTTTGTCTCTTTTTTCTGTTTTATTTCACCGTTCTATAAAACACCCGCATACACTCACATGTGCACACACACAAATCTACTCTAAAGTAGATCACAATGCACATCTGTGAGTCTCATCAGAGCAGTGGATTTTTTGGTTTACTCCAAGCATGTGGATTACAGCTCTTTCTTATAATCCTTGAAAGACATGTCTTTAAGATGTCAGTTCTGGTTTGATGCACAGCTGGAACAAGAATCATTGCATGTTCCATTATTAATCTGTTATTTATTTCCAGTTTAACATCTCTAAAGCACTGGGAGAGAAAAATATATTTAACAAGGAAAATACAAACCAAATTACGAAATGAAAGTTAGAAAACAAACCGAATATTATTTTTTAAATAAGCAAAACATACAATTACATTTGTGCAAACAAAGGTAAAAGGATTTATGCGTTTTAATTCTGTAAAGGAAAATGTTTTTGTACTTGATAACATTTTTTCCTAAATTATAGAAAATAAAGGAGCAGTACACTGCTTTAACAAGGTAAGATGACCTTTTGCCATTAATCTTAGCTACCACAAATGACAATCTATTGTAAACTAAAATTGTATAAAAACAATTCCACAATTCATGATTTTACAGAATCCAAATAAAACTTATATTAATCAAACCATGAACACAACTAACATTATTTGTTCTAAAAACTATATTATCATACAGAAATACAATACATGCATAATATCAATTTTACAGTGACTGTTCGGCAGCGATGACTGACATCAAGGAAGGACACTGATCGTTTTAGCTTTCTCTGTAAGGAAAAAAATATATACTTACAGCTTTGTTCAAAGTACACTGTTAGAAAAAAAATCATGTCATAGTTTGTCTTCCTGTTCAGATGCCTATCCAGGACTCATTACCTTAGACTAGGCCATGTGGGATAGATAGAATATGTAGGACTCACCACGAAAGACAGACTGTCTACACCTGCAGAGACTTGCAGCCTCGGCTGTAACAACCTCAGAATACTGAAATACGAGCAATTTGACAAGATATGTCAAATGTGCCCTTACAGCGCTGACACATTGCAGTTTTAAACACGTTTAGTGAATTGTGCTGTACGACTACTACCATCTGGATTTGATAAATGAGCACAAGTGGCAGTGTGAATGTGTAATTTCCATAAAAGGTCAAAGTGAAAATAAGAGATTTATTGTAAGAAATGACTATGATTAAGTGATTTGATATTTAACTTGCTCTACAAACTAAGTATGTTTACATGTCCTTAAACTATTTCTAAGAATACACTTGTGCACACGTGTGGAAATCCATTTCTGAGCACCATTTTAGGCAACCACCTCCCAACACTAAAACTAATGTTGTCATGAAGTCATAGTAGGTAATAATTGTCAGTAATTTTAAATAATTGTCTGTAATTATGGAAAGCAGCACACTGTGAGCTAGAAATGGAAGGGTTTACAATGTTTGTGTTTAACTAGTCAAATCACAGCATTAAAATACATTCCTACAGTGTAATTATTCCCATTAATGCAAATTTAAATAAAAACCTCAGAAAGCTCAGAAAATGTTGTTCACCTCCTTTCCTGTAGTTCAAGTTTGGTCAGAGCTTGAAAACAAATACATTTTTCATCTGCAAAATGATGCCGCAATGAAATTGTAAAACAAACAAACCCAAAACAAAACAAGTATGCCATAAATTTTGCAATTTTGGAAATGCAAAAATGTTACGTTCTAATTTTTCTGATTTATTGACGTTTTTAAAATACAAGTGCGCTCCTTTAATAATATCTGCTGGTTTGAGTGTCAAGTATAGTCTAAAAATCAGGTCTAAAAAAAACAATACAATGTAAAGAATATGAAAAGTAGTCAAGACCCTTTAATTTCCTAGAGGTAAATATTTTTTTAAAACAAAACCTGTTTCATGCAAAAACTATGTTGGCAAAGTTTACACATGTTTGCTTTTGTCATTAATGCAAATTTATTTCTTTTGATGTCAAATTTTAGCAAAAGGAAGAAAAGAAATATGGGAACGTTTTTGTAAAACTGAAAAAACTAATTAGCCACAAGATATTATTTTCTTTAACTATATAAAAGCCATATAAAGGCAGATTAAACACTGCTAAGAAAAAAGGTTTTTCCCCAAGTCCAATGTCAGAAGCTGGCCACAAAATAAGAGTAAACCAAGATCGGGCAAGTTTACACTTAATTACTTGCCTTTTCGAAGCCCCTCCCTACTTTTTAGTTAGCTTCCCTTAAATGCTTCTCCAACATATGCTTGAAAAATTAAGAAAGAAATACTTCTCCTTTTAACTCCATCCCTAAGCCTGTGGCATAAACACATCATACAAGCTTTCAAGCCAACAGTGATTTAAAGTAGCATGCAGGAGGATGCAAAATTGTTGTTCAGCATTTAACACTCTTTCCATATCTTCTTCCTTGCTGGCTCTCCATGGTGAGTCATGGTCAGTTTTATACTTTGAGAGATACAAAAAACCCTTTTGAACAAACACTAACGCGTGATCCTGCACATTTGGTTTCAACATCTGCCTGGTGGGCTTGAAGCGGTCCATCAAACCTTAGCCGGAAAAACTGCCATGACAATGTAGAACCAAGGGACAAGAAGAAAAGGTGGTTGAATGGAAAAATAAAACCCTCAAGCTCTTTTGATGTCTTTGCAAACGTAAAATGAAAATAAAAAAAGTATTTCTGGAGAGCAAACATTGCATATAGTTGTCGTAGAGTAAATAGTCATGCATTAAGCAGTGCGTATTAATGTCAAATTGCATAAGTTATCAGTTTAACGGGAAGTTAGAGTTAAACTAATCTCTTTGTTCGGTTTGTTGAAGCAGACATCTACGAGTTCAGAAACACCAAACATTTGAGTCTAAGATCAATGCACAGAGTTAGTCACGTATTTTACACAAAAACAGGTATTGAAATCTGTGTTTAAGGCCTCATCGAAAATTACCCCAGTAGGGAAAATCTAAACCTAAAATTGCAACCTCAATTATAAAATAATACATATTTTATTCATACTTTCTAATTAATTGATTAATGACTAAAATTGGTAAGAAATTATCCATCATAAAAGTACATATTTAAATAGTAAGATGTTGCTCTTTGTCTTATTTAAGCTGAAATTCTTGCAATAAATTAACTGCTGAAATTCCACAAGCTAGTTGAAAATTAAATAAATACAGAGTTTTAATCCTAGAGAGCACAAAAATGCAACTGACTGGAGGGAGTTTGGCTGTGAGTCAATCATTCCTTTGCACAGTCATAAGCCATTCTAAATCCTATAAACAGAAAAAATGAACTAAAGAAAGGAAAAAGGGAGTCACACACAGAAAGAATAAAAACGCAAAACCCCCAGTAAGCCTCCCTAATTCTTTATGCAACAGTCCTAAAGTTATGCCACGAGACATCGATGTATCCTCAGGGAAGGGAGGAGACAGGAAGAGGTGGAGTGATTGTACAGAGAGAATTACATTAAGTTCATCTTCCCTCAGTTCCACTACCTTCTAGCTAAAAAGCAGCAGGGGTTCCTCTTAAACCTGCTGTTCTACAATTACTGTGGTAGCACTGAATACTGATGTTCACCAACACTCAGAGGGGACTGAACGTGTCGAGGTGAAAGCACTAGTGTAATATTATGTGGATGTGACCAAAATAAAAAGGCATATTAACATTAAAGCCTCAAAGGAAACCTGCATGATTCCACTTGCTAGCACGGTGAATTATCTCTATAAACCAAATATAGTGATCTTGGTGTTCCTGAGCGAAGCACTTTATTCATAGAAAAGTCCAGCAATAGCTAATGAGTGCAATATTATATTGTAGTAATTATATTAACACCCAGGAACTTATGCAAGAATTCTGTTCCTGGATTTCAGCCCAGCCTTCAACACAATTATTCCAGGACAATTACACAGCAAACTGACTGAACTCAGCGCACCAGCCTCCACCTGCACCTGGATAACTGACTCTCTTACTGGCAGAAAACAGCAGGTGAGGCTGGGAAAGTGGACTTCAGTGACCCGAAGCATCAGCATGGGTGCTCCACAGGGTTGTGTACTCTCCACACTGCTCTTCTCGCTGTACACAAATGACTGTACCTCCATGGACTCCTCTGTTAAATTCCTGAAGTTTGCAGATGACACAACAGTCATTGGTCTCAGCAATGACAGTGATGAGTCTGCTTACAGACGGGTGGTTGATCAGGTTGTCTTCTGGAGCAGTCAGAACAATCTGGAGCTGAACACAGCAAAAACAGTGGAGATGACCGTGGACTTTAGGAGGACCCCCCCAAACCTGCCAGCACTCACCATCCTAGACAGGACTGTGATGGCTGTGGAGTCCTACAAGTTCCTGGGCACAACGATCTCCAAGGACCTGAAGTGGGACAGCAACATCAACTCCATCATCAAGAGGGCTCAACAGAGGATGTACTTTCTGTACCAGCTGAGGAAGTTCAACCTAGCCCAAGAGCTGAATGTGCAGTTCTACACAGCCATCATAGAGTCCATCATCACCACATCCATCACAGCGTAGGGCAGTGGCAAGGCAAGGCAAGGCAAGTTTATTTGTATAGCACATTTTCGTGTACAAGACAATTCAAAGTGCTTTACATAAGAAAAAAGATCAGAAAATGAAACAATAAAATCAGTTTTGAATTTAAAATAAAAAAAATAAAAAAAAATGAAATAATAATAATAGTAATAGTACTCAGTTGCTATATGCACAGTTAAATAAGGCTGTTTTCAACCTGGATTTAAACAACAGCAGAGTTGAAGCCTGTCTAACCTCTTCAGGAAGACTGTTCCAGATTTTAGGAGCATAAAACTGGAATGAAGCCTCCCCTTGTTTGGTCCTGACTCTGGGCATCAGCAGGAGGCCACTACCTGAGGTTCTCAGAGTCCTGGCTGGTTCATATGGCTCTAACATGTCAGATATGTACTTTGGG
>JAVLVB010001023.1:1309831-1320353 GCA_032876305.1 Orestias chungarensis | reverse complement strand
GATTGAATAAAAGGGGTCCCAGGATCGACCCCTGGGGAACCCCACAGGTCACACCCATTTGGTCGGAGACGCAGTTCCCAATTTGAATAAAGTAACACCTGTCCTCAAGGTAGGACTTGAACCAGTTTAGAGCCATACCCGTGATTCCCACCCAGTCTTTTAACCTCTGTAATAAAATCACATGGTCAACTGTATCAAAAAACACGACACCACCTGTTTCGGTGCCTTCCATCAGGCCGACGCTTCAGCCACATGAAGAGCCGTACGACCAGGCTACAGAGAAGCTTTTTTCCAACTTCCATTATTCTCATGAACAATTTATTAATATATTTTTATAACTTCTATAGTTCTTGTACTGCACAAAACTTCACTTTTTTTACAATATAAATTACACATGCTAAATGTTACAAAAATGTTTCTTTACTGTATTTTTTGTGCACTGCAAGCATCTGTATAACTAAAAACAAATTCCTTGTATGTGTGAGCATACTTGGCCAATAAAGCCTGATTCTGATTCTGATAACTGCCTATTCACTGCTTTGTTGGTGTTGGTAATATTCTGTTTCTATTAAATGTTTAATAAAAACCTGCAGATATCCTATTTTTGGTCATTTACACCTTCCACTTTGAAACGATGCTTTTGAGAGCTCACAACTGAAAAGGAAGTCACCGACCTCTTTCAGCACCAAACATCGAGCGTCGATTCACTTTTCAAGCTGAAACAGGTTCAACTTTTGTAGAGAGCACCACTTATTAAGGTCAATCTGCTGCTTCAGCAAAATAATAAAGTTCAAGAAGAGTTGATGCCTATGATGAGGGAAACTTAGGAGCAAACACCAAAAACAACCTTTAAAGGAATAATAAAAATACTTCATGCTCTGGTACGCAAAAAGTTTAACCTGTAGATTCTCAAACTAACAAGAAAAGACTGACCTGATATAGCCACAATGACATTTATACCTGAACCTTTACTGAGCCACGCCAGCCAATGATTTTAGTAAGCTGTAAATCAAACCTGTTTAGCTTTTGATGGCATTTTTAGGAATATTGTCCAACTTGAAGCGGAGTACTTTTTCCATCTGTTACACATTTTGTTCTATTGGGCAGTTAACTCTGACCATTCTCTGTCCCAATAAACTAATAAAGTAATACAATTCTGACATATTGCTTCTGTCACCACTCTTTAAGCGTGTGGGTCTTTTTAAGGTGATCTGCAATGTTTTTTTTGTAATCCCCCAGTGGTTGCATTTAGGCTAAGTCAGTTTTGGTCTCTTTGATTAATTGTTGCAAATCTTCCACAAAGGCAATATGTGCATGGCAAACAACAAGCTCTCCTATCAACAGATTGTCCTACTTGGACCATGGATTTCTGCTGTTAGCTGCATCTTTGATTAACAATGTCCTTTTTAGAAGTTTACAACCATCTTCTAATAAGCTCACATGTTTCAAAACAAAATTGTAAAAAAAAATCATTACCTGGTTCCAACATCACAATCATGTAGTGTTGGTGATTGTAGCAGGTCTGCAAAGCCCTGTTTACTGATTTTAAATGTTATTTTATTGGATAAACAAATCAATCCCAGCAGCATGCTGCAGTAAATCATGGGCAAATGTTCCATTGATTATCAAGAGAATATTGAGAGCAGCAAGTTTCTTTTTGACCTGGAATTAATACAGCATGCAAGTACCTATGCATGTTATACAGCACGCATATTTAGATTTCTTTGCAAGGACCAGGAAGAAAGCAGAATTAGGTAACTAATCCTTGCATTGACTTAGGGCATCAGTGAAGGAGCAAAACGAAAAAAAGCCCTGAGACTGTCTGCAATTTTCTCATCATTTCATGCATCTGAAACAAAGCTAATTTAGTGCTTGTCATGCTTGGCTTGACACACACAAGTATAAGAACCAATATGCCACAGTGTATCAACTGCAGCTGCATCAAAGAGAACTGTTTATGTATCAGAGTAACAGCTCCATATGAATCATAGGGACCCGGGAGAAATGCCTAATATGGTCTTATCAAAAGGAGCCGTCTGGTAAACCCACTGATACGAGGGTGCCTTTCCACATCACCCTGCCTCCAGTCTACAACATCTTTTTTATGTTTATTCCCTTCCTCCTAGGTCATTCCAATGTCACAGAAGTCTGTTTTTTTTTTTTACGTTTTAGCCTGGCACCAAACACAAACACCCACAGATAAAGTTATATGTTTGGCAGCTCGAAGTAAGGAAGAAAGATATGGAAGGATAAAGCTAGAGGCAGAAACTGTGCGAAATAAGGACTTGGTAATAAGGTGAAATAGTAGCGCCACAGAATTCTGGAGGGAGGAAAGAAAAGCAGTGCACCTGTGATAGAGAATACGCATGCGTTAAACCTCTTAAAAAAGGCAAGTGACATCTTAATAGGACCCTGCAGTCAGGAGATGTTCTTAACAGTTAAAACATATACACACAAACAAATCTTTCTGGTTTTGAAGCATTTGCTGACTTAACTGTTCAGACAAAAGCAAAGGTTCTCATTAAAGCAGATGCCGCCTCACATATTGATTTCTTCTCACAGGATTCACAAGGGTTTTTGTTTGGAAATCCTCAGTTTGAACGTCTGCTGTCATTGCTGGGGCAAACATCAATATGTACTGCTGTGGTGCATAACGAAAGGCTTAATTAAATACTTTTAAGCTTTTATTCCTCAAATGTGGGATAAAATTCCCAGCAATTTGAATTTCGATCAAAAGTTTAATTCAGATTCAGAGATACAATTTCTTCAATTTCTAAATTATTTAATTTACAGTTTTCACACTTCTCCACATTTTGAACCACAACTTTCATATAATTAAATCACAAAAAGAGCAAAAAAATATTAACAGATCTGCAGCTGCTCCGTTAATGCCCACAAATTAACAAACAGCATCACGGAGACCAGCAAACAGTCTACACAAGTCCGGAAGAAAGTTTTACAGAAATGTAAAATAAAGCTTACAACTGACAGGTCAAAGAAACCCACTTACTCAGCCCTTAATGTAACTGTGGCCTTGTGAAAGTTTAGATTCAAAAAAGTAGAAGCAACTCTAAAGACTGAAACTGCAACACAAGGAGGTTCTACAAAGTAACCCGGGGCTGCTGAATGCAAATGCATGCACTACTTATGTATCATTATCACCTCCACTTCAACAACGCACTACTTTATGATGGTGTTTCTCATACATTTTTATCAAGATAGAAAAAAGTTTACTGCTTGTAGAATTACTAAATGTAAAAAAAATTTAAAAATACATGAGCAAAAAAATCCAGGAACGGTTCAAATCAATTGTCCAAGTAAAAAAATTAAGAGATTCTACCACCCAAAGCGTGCTTACAGGTTAACTTCCCTTTCCTTTTTGTAGCTTACTGCTCTGAAATATGCTACACATAACACGGTGGAAAGAACAGTTGGGCAGAAATACAATTTGCTATCTCCTGTGTTGTTGGGTAGCGTGAGAGAGAAGCGAGCCTAATTGGACACTGGCCTGTGTCTGGTAGTCCTGTCACAGCCCACAGGGCTGTAAGTGTGTACAAGAGAGTGAGCAAGGGAGGGAGACCAGAGGGGGAGAGAATGAGAACAAACAGAGAAGTCCATTCAGGTCTAATTCACAGACGCATCATTCAGTCTGACATTACGATACGTCTCTGTGACCGAAGTATTCATATGGGGCCTCGGCGGCCATTTACAGATGCATCATTCACACCCACACTCAGCCACACAAACACACTTCCGCTGGATCCTCCCTACATGGCCACTAGGCATTTAAATCACTGTGGAGAATCTGTCACATTTTGACATGAATACCCTGCAAAGATTTTATGTTGGGAGGGTGCTGCCCCCAAAATGCAGTAAACGTCTTCGGTTCCAAGGCTGGAGTGAGAGTTTATCCATTAGCAAGTCATAATATTGACAAGACCCGCTCTTGTCAAACTGCAGTGCCGCAGACGTAACATTGGCCGACAGACCGGGACTGGTTTGTCAATGGGAGGTGCTTACGTGCCAATAAAGGCTGCCGTTCCAATTCCTATGGCAGCTTTTTGATTGACACACGCAGGAAGTGGGAGGGAAAACGAGAAGCTCTGAGGGTTTTTACTACTTTCACAGAGGTCAAGACCTAGTTGAAATATGATAAGACAAGGATGCAAAACTGAAAAAAAGGGGCGACTCTGACTGCTTCAACAAGAGAAGAAACCCTGCTAAAGCCTAAACAAAGCCAGAAATGTGGTAAAATACAATTTTAAATAAAAGCAACAACTTGTCACAATCATAAAAGAACATTAAAAAATATGAAATAATGCAAATGAAGGTTATCCCTACAAGCTTATGATGAATATTTAAAAGAATTCTACATCATATGCAAGAAAAACACAATTTGGCATGACTAAATAAGGATGAAACTATCTCCTGCACAAGCCTGTGAGCCACACCGCCCCTTATGGATGTCCAGCTTTAAGCCTTGTGCTTTTATCTATATGCTGTATCAAGAGTTAAGTAAGGTTTGCTTCTAAATTTAACATTTTAATGCTAAGTAATAGTCACAAATATTTACAAAAAGGATAGGATAAATTATAAATAGATTTGAAAGAACAAACTGAATTGGTGAATTGAGTCTGAGTTCCAGGTGAATATGAGGAGAGAGAAACCAGCAGAGACTCTGAGGCACTGCTGTAACTGGGATCTGCATTTTGGACAGACAGGAGATCCTTTCTGTGCATGAAAGGAAAATAATGGTGGGAGCGAGGGAGGACACGAAGGAGTATAGATGCAGTGATAAGGAGAGTTGGGGAAAATATACAAGCCAGATTTTTTACTCCAAGGCATAATTGATACTACAAGGCTGAAAATGAAGCATGTCAAAACTGTCTGCGATATTATGCTTCTTTCTTTTATCTCGAAATCAACTCTTAACACCACCAGCCCTTCAAACTCAAATGCACTTGACAGTGTTGCAGTAAAATGACCCCGAGTTTGGCTGAGTGAGGCGATGCTTGATTTTCCAATGAAACAAGAGATAATGTAACTTTTTTAAGCATTTTTATTTAGAAAATTATCCCTACAACATTTGCAAGAAGAAGCAAATGTACTCAAAAAGCATCTTTATCCTTAAAAAAATTAATGTTAGTGTGCAAGGTGTTAAAACTGAGCGCTCAGCAAGTTTAATTTATGAAACAACTTTATTGCCGGCTAACTAAAGTTTTCATTAAAATAAAAACAACTATTCTGGCACTATATACAATAGTATAATAATATAAGGTTACATTTGATGCTACACCCAGTCTCGGGAAAAACACTGATTGAAAAGCTTGGAAGGATGCGTATCCCCGTAAGCTCAGAGAAGGTAGTTCCTCCATTATTGATATTTTTTTGAGAACTGTTACAGCATTCATAAAAGTCATCCTTAGCATGTAGACTTGTGTTGCATAAAACAGGGTTTACAACAGCTCACTGAAACTTAGCTGCAGCTTTATTAAAAAGCCATCTCCTCCAAAGATGTCAGATAAACCATGGGTGATAGAGTTACTTACTTTGATCATTTCAATAATTTAGAGCAAAGTCTAGAGTGATTCCTCCTGAAGTCAAGCAGTCTGGACCCACCTGTATTTAAAGCCAAGCCTTGAACATTATTTCAATCCCTTTAGGCACCTTCTGAGCCCGAATATTTAATAATTGAAAAAGAAGGATTAACCGTTTGGGATCTTGTTCCCTGGCTCATATGAAGCCCAGAGATTAAATGACCCGTGCAAACTAAGGTCCCGAATCAAGCGGAATAGCATGGAGTTCTGTTTTCTGCGCTCCTCCATATGGAAATCTCCCAGAGTTGAGTGAGACAGGTGACTGATCCTGCAGCGGGATGCAGCCTGTATGCGCAGAGCGGGCACGGCGCAGCTAGAACAGGTGCAGCACGCCTCCTGTCACCTGGCTACTGCAGTGGGGAGCCCAGCCTCACCTCTGGAAAGAAACGCTCGAAAATCCCTATCATGGGAACTGAGCTCAACGCCAATGTCTTACCTGTAATCAATGCAGATATCAGTCACAACCGCATCGCCACTGCGGAGTAGGATCACCTCCACAGCAAATCCCAACTCTGCTCTCTTTCTGTCCACTCTCCAAAAAAAAAAACAAAAAAAAACAAATGACAAGTATGTTCAGAACAGCGATATATCCTGATCAGGCGGCGTGTTCCCTTTAGATCCCTGCGCTGGGGCAGGAGAACAGCAGTGGACTTCCAGCGGCATTCCCCGATCAGCGGGATCAGAGCCCTCTCAGGTCCGGGAGAGGACGCGCTTGGTTATACTGCAGGAGGCTGCGTGTGCGAGCGTGCGTGCGTGCGTGCGTGGCAGTGCGGGATAGATGTGACTCGATGCGGTGCTCCTGCCCTACTGAGCTGCTGAGGCTGCTGCAGCGGAGAGGAGGAGGGAGAAAGAGGGAGAGGGAGGGAGGGAGGGATGTGGAGAGGAAGTCGTTTCAGCTTCAGCTGGAGAGGACGGAGCTGCGACGCAAGCATTCACCTGCAGCGGCATCTCAGACCGAAAGAGAAGGGAGGGTTCACTATATCTGACACCCTCGGAGCCCGCCTGGAGGCTCGGTGCGCATCTGCTATGCAACAGAAAAAGACGCACTCCGCATCCGAGACATAGAAAACCTCTCAAAAAGCATCTGAAGGACGAGACCAGAGTGATGTTTGGGGCAGAAGCAAGCTTTCTGGTGCTGGAGTGATCAGAAAGGGATTTTGAGATCCCACAATGCAGGGACGGAAATGATCAGATCATCGGATTTGTCCACCTAATCTCAGGATCATTTAAAGACGCAGATTAAGCACACACAGCAACATAATTACGATTCCTGTGTAGTTGTGAGGGATTCCAATCTGCCCCCCCTCCATACTAATGATGATATTTACCATGCCCCCGGGAACACAACCCCTCCACCCCTCTGCATTTTAAGCAATTAAAATTCTAAAAGCCTAATTATGTAATCATGCATTCACTGAAGGAGGATGCGTGCGGTGCGGGGGAAGAACGCATCCTCCCCAAAATAGCATTATTTGCACATGGAAGTAATTTCAAACGAATCCGTCAACACTTGACTGCACAATTATAGGCATTTTTTATGTAGTTTTTTGGTTTTAAAGGAAATAAGTCGAAACAATATTCAAATCAACTTTAAGATGTCATTTGGAATTCAGTCACCACCTTTAACCGGTCATATTTTATTTATGTAGTTTGGAGGCATTTTAAAAAGCCTCCTGCAGCATCCTCTCCCTGTCCTGCCTCTCTGTCCTCCTGAAGTCCTCCCTCTGCCTCCAGACAGGACTTTCCCTCTGAAACACTGGATCACAGCCCCACCTACAGGCCAAAGATTCGTGGAAACCACAGCAGAGCAGTTGAACTGCTCTGAGAACCACTGTTTAACCAGTATGTGGTTGCATCCAGGGCAGCTACTCTGCCCTGGATGCATCATGGATGTAGATGTTTCTAATAAGGCATACTCATTCTTTGTGACCATTTTTATAAATGTCAGCAACCCCATATACCGTTACACTGGGTTCGGCATCATATTGGAACAAGTAGTTCCTATATCATAGTACCACAGTTTTGCAGAAACAAAAGTACATAAATTGATGCAAATCATTTTATTTGAAACAAACCACTTTCTCAAATGATGTACTAGGGTAAGAAATATATCACTATATCACTATAAAATGCCTTTCTGCAGTATTTTTGATTCGGCTGTGCAGGGCAGGGCTTTTAACACCCAGAGACATCCTTAGTCACTGTGATTTTCTCTGGTTTCACATTAGAATATTTAATAAAGGAGCTATAAACAGCAGTTATATTATACCAGATAATTTTACAGGACTTTTTAACTCTTAGTGATACGCTTATCCCAGCTTACGTAAAAATAAATAATAATAATTAAAATCATTGTGTTAAACATAAAAATAAATTAATTGCACAAAATCAACATGTCATGGTATTCTAATTCTAAGAATAAGAATTCTAAGCAACACAAAAAAAGGGAAACAAAATAAATGGCTCAAATGGTTTCCAATAGTGTACTAAGAGATATCTCTGATTTAAAGTATTGCTTTCAGAAAGGTTTGCATGGGGAAAAAGTGCATTATTTCAAAACTATTAAGACAAAGTGGCTATATTGCAGTGAAACAGTCTGAAACTTGTCAAGAATGTGCTAAAGAAAAGGTTCTCCACGAATGAATGGATCGCTCTCCATGGACGTTGTACTGTACAACTAGCCCTGAACGCACCATAGGGTTCATACGAATAAACAGCTTTGTTTTTAAGTCGCAAACAACAACAACAAAAACAACAATATAAACACATGCAGGAAAAGAATGCTGGCTAAACAAGAGGGTGTTGTTTATAGAAGTAAAAACACATAAAACGCTTCGGAACTGTGACGCTTGTTTTTTTGTCTGGGAAACACATTTAAAACGAAAAAAACATCCTTACCTCGAGCTTTCTCCTCGTCGTAGTTTCATATGAGTTCAGTCTGTTATTCCCACACATTTTCATCGTACTGTAAGACTCAAACTTTAATATTAAATCAGAAGAAGAGCCTCAACAATTCTCTCTGTAACCTTTGTTGAGCAGACCGTTAATTACCGATTCGACGCACCTGCGCGCGTCCTGCTCATTCCAACGAGGGTATTTCCGTGTGACCCAAGGCAGGAAACCACTTTTACATTTACTTCAAACAACGAAGAAGAAAGAAAAGAACAGAAAGAAATGACAGGAAAATGTAATGAATGGGCTGGACTTTATTTTGTTGTTTGTTTGTTGTTGTTTGAGTGGACATTTAATTGCAGAGTATTTACTTTTAGTTAAAACCAAAGCACAGAGGTCTAGGTATTCTACTCCTCAACATAAGAGACAATCCAATATATGTTCTTTGACAGTATAAACTAACTTTTGAACAAAGTTTATTGGTCGACCTTCCAAATAAAAGCCTCATGTTGTCTCTTAAAAAGTACATTTCCCTTACAATGTTGATACTAAACCGGGTATAGAAAGTTATCATAGTGGCTTTTCAAGCTGAAGCTCGCATTTTTTAATAAAAGTCTAAGTATGTTACTGAGTAAATTCAATATTGTATTCAACATTACAATAGAGCCACATTTTAAAAGTAAAATCCTTTTTTTTCTTCTTCATAAATGCAATAGGTTTTGTAAGTTAATACGCTATTTAAAATTACATCTGCAGTATCTGTAGGATAGTATTAGTGGATGAAAACCATGCAAAAATGAAGTGAGACATTTGGGATTTAACACTATAAACTGATGCTTTTTATGAACTATTTAGCTTTAAGGTAAGTGGAATACATCGACATGACTTGCCTAGCGTTCGAGGTATAGTCTAACGAAATTCTATTTATTTGAGAGTAGATTTTGGGACATTTAAATAAAAATTAAAAATACAAACCCAGCAGTATCAAACTTTTACTTTTGTAAACAAATGCATGGGAGTATTTAAAAAGCGTAAGTCGGTCCTAATATTTACGTATTGTCACCATCACAAAGGGGACAGTCCCCTTCTTCGGTTGATTAATTTGTAAAAGCTGCTTTGCTCTTTAACTGGCCATTGATTTAAATATGTAGGCCGGGTCAATGTTCCTTTATTACTGTCTGGCCTTTGTGTCCGATTCTGAGGGGTGTCATCTGAAGGACAAAATGTGTAGATAAAACTCGCAAAGCTATTGGGTTCATTAACTCATTCAATAAACGGGACCGAGCTAAGTCAACAGTCTGGGGTTGTCAATTATCAGATAAGTTTCAAAGCGAAGGGAATCAATGGCCTTGCAATCTACAGTGACAACAGTCATTCTATATAGGTCAGAAATGTGCGACCCAAGACATTGTGTTCATGTTTACATCAAAAATCCTTGGATCAAATTATAATACGTGTTAGTTTTCATTATGACCATTGGATCGTATCTGCGTTCTGCATGCTCATAACTAAATCATATTGACGGCCTTTCGAAAACGTAAACGTACAAAAAACATTTCTCAACCTATTTACATATTTATTTATTTATTGGCTGACCGTTGATCCCCTCTGAATATTAAAAACACACTATGTTATTGTTTAGCAGCAGAGGTTTAACAGGTTTAACGTTGCTTAGAGTTAAACATTATTGAATGGAATGTGCATCTTTAATATAACAGAAAATCTTGTTGGACACAAATGGATATCAATCACAGACTGTAGGCAAAATTAGGTTTTTACCAATATTAAGTCGAGAAAGTGGTGCAGACCAACATTAAGGTGCTGCATAGCTCCAAACCCCCCACCCTAACTTTGAGTAAGTGCAGGTCACTGTAATAACATCTTACTAGTTGATTCTAAAACAATTATTCAGCACAGAATATATATAAATAATTTGTTAACTGTGCTGTAGTGGCTGGAAGTTGGTGACCGGAGTTAACTGATCTTCTAAATCCTGCTTACGGCCTTCATACAGTCTTATGAGCTAGAAGCTG
>JAVLVB010001023.1:1286717-1309731 GCA_032876305.1 Orestias chungarensis | reverse complement strand
GATGTGCGGGTGTCTGTCTCCTGGTGCCAAACCCCCCCCCCCCCTCATGTTTAGAATTAACTCGGTGAACCCCTTTAAACACAGCTGTGCGTGCTTTATCCAGAGCCGGCGGGGATGCAGGGATAGCCCCATTGTTGCGTACGGTTCCTGCGGGTGTTCCCTGTTTCACACATCGCCCGTCACACATAAAACAGGCATTCATCTCTTTCAGTATATCCCTTTCGTATACACACGTGCTCCGCACTGTAATTTACAAGCCGTTGCTCCGAGGGATTATGACATTTATGAGCTGCCGATTGAAATGCCACGTTTAGTGTGTCCATCTTCATAAAAGTGTCTTCTCCTGAGGCCTTAATTTGTCAAAGCTTTCACGTTTCCCGGTTAAAATATCAGTGCAATGTCCGAAGAAAAAATAAAATAAAACTAGCTTTCGACAAAGTGACTTCATTTTCATTTGGTAGAAAACCAATTAGTCCGTCTCAAAACTAAACATTTGTGCACTATCTGGACCCAACGAATGACAGTGATATCTCACTGATTTAGACCCTAAATAGGTTTTCAGTTTCCCATCCGTGTTAGGAATTACTGGATGGTGAATCGTATTGAAGCTGACAATTCCAGATACCTAGGACGCACGCGCATATGATCCAGTGCATGACAATCGGTGTGTTGAATGTTTCACTCAGTCATGTAATTAGTTAGTTTGCATATTGATGGCTCGCTGCCGTCTGTGTAAATGTGTGCGTTTGTGTATTGAGGGGTTTATTCCATAATGTCTCCTGACTGTTTATTCATCCATACATCATCAGCCTCCCCACCAAGCTAGCAGCTGCTTGTCTGTCTGTCCATAAAGCTGTGTCCACGTATGTGTGTGTATATACCATCAAGGCCATGGCCAGGTGATTCAATGTTTTGCCAGCCCTTTCTCCAGAGAGCCAATCTCATGTCCATGGAGAGCTAGATAAAGCCACGCTGACCGTGCCTTAGCTTTTCCCTGAAGAATTAAACTCCTCCTTTGGGACATTCTGCAGATGGTCAAGGGGGGTTTGAGACCGGAGGCAAAGAACAACAGCAGCCAAAGATAAAATGATAAAGTTAATTGTTAGCAAGAGTCCCAAACTTTCTTCTTCTCACTTTTCCAATGATCAAAGTTGAGAGAAATAAACTAGACTAATTTACATACTGTAGGTTAGCTGCAGTCTTGAGTTGTTGGTGCTTCTGTCTGTTATAGTTGAAAGACAGAAGGGAATAAAAAGAAACCAACAGCATTTGTTTTTATCCTAAAAAGGAAAACTAAAAGATATTAAAGAAATGCTAATATTCAATATTGAAATGTATTCCCAATGTTATTTAAAACATGTTTTGAAAGTCCTCGAGGTATTTTGTTTTCTTCTTTGTCTAATGGGAGTCCTTTGCTTTGAAGGTCTATGGATTTTTAGTTTCTCATGGTTTATGAGTTTTCATATCTTTCTAATTTCTTTACTTTAGCGCTACCTTGCAAAGATTTTCTGCACTTGAAAACTGGCTCTGGTTGGAACAACAGTGTTGTTAGTTCTTACTCAGCTTTAGTTTTACTTTCCATCCAATGATTAGGTTTTGTTTCACATTTTGTCAATCTTAAAATATTTGTTTTGGATTTTTGGATTATCTTATAATATTTGTTTTGGATTTTTGGATTATCTCCTCATAGTTGTTCTTATGTTTCCCCTTTAAAAGTCAGATGGTTAGTAAAATAGGAGTCCAGTTCATGCTCTTCTTTATCAGCGGCAGAGAAGTTGATTGGAGTTGATGAGAAGATAGATGGAGCTACCAAAGAGAAGATCCTGGAGGAACATCTGTGGAAGACATGAGCATGAGACATATTTGTACCTTAAACAGGACAATGAGCCTAAGCATAGCTACAACTGAAGTTATGCTAAATTGAAAAACAAACAAAAAGAAGTTTCTATGTGGAAACCTTATAGAAATACAGTATATATTTAAGGCATTTAAGGGGTTATTGCAGTGAAATGTTACTCTACAAATGAATGATTTGTATTTATTAGTGAAGAATATTTGAAAGTGATTGACTTCATATATAATGTAAATTATTAACAAAAAGATTTTCATAAATAAAGTAAAGCACTCGTTAAAAAACTCCAGTGGAAAAAATACATTTGCCCGGCTCTTTTGCTATCAAACTGTCTCCTGCTGTTAGGTTTGCTCATCGTGTTCTCCTCTGTTTTTATTGTTTTCAGATTTCTGGACAGCCTGCCACAGCCGTATCTTTCGTTCGGGTTGTCTACAAGGAAATCAACTTTATTTCATCCACCCGCTAACCTGACTCAGAGTCTTCACTTGGCAATTTCAACCTTAACAAATTTGCATGGGAAAACAAATCCTAATTGTTTGAAACCCAAGACAGCTGAAGAAACCCCTTAAAACAGCGACAGGGAGGCAGTTTCAGAGACTAAAAGCGACAGATTACTCCTTGCTTGATTTGTCCTGTAAAACTCCTTTCTGCTGCCAACAGAATGAAAACAACGGTTTTGTCTTTATAACAAAGCATGGGAGACAGAGAAAGACCAGCTTAGAAAAATCAAGCGTCAGAATGTGCTTGTGTTTCTCTCATCTATCCTCTGTCTGGCCTCACAGAGAACCACACGCACACACAAGGCGGATCAGCACTTCTGGGAATCTACTGCTGTGGGTAGTAGATATGATAATCTATCAGCAGTATCTTACACTAGCTTGACCAGAAGCTTTCAGCATAGTATCGGGTGCCCATTAAACATCACCGCAATTCCTTTCTTGTTTCCTTCGAAATGCACTTAATGGTAAATTATTTTGATTAATAGGTTTTGCATACTACGCACATTCATAATAGCTGGTAGGAAAACTCACATCCAATGGTTCGCATCTAATATTATTATGTCTAATGAGTAAACACAGCTTTTAGATACAAACGCATAAGAAATAATGAATCTGAAAGAGGTTTAATTTTGAATCATCTTGAATGAGACATTTTCATTTGGAATGGGAATTGGATCGGAGTCCAAGTACAAGAATGTTAACATGAAATTAATAGAGTCATATTTATTCATCTACCCATTGTCTCCTGTCATCAGGGTTCGGGTCTGCAGCACCCTAACCAGAAAGGGCCAGATTTCCCTCTCCCGACCGCTGGGGCCAGCTCCTAAGGAGGAATCTTGAGCCGTTCCCAGGCCAGGTGAGAAGCATTTCCCCTTTAGCATGTCTTTGGTCTTCTCTGGGTCTCCGTCTCATTGGAACTCACCAGGAGACATCCGTATAATTAAATAATATAAATTAAAATATATGTTTAGATAAAGTGTATTCATCATATTACAATAACATTTAAGCAGATATTTAACCTTACGTACAACAAAAACACATTTTTGAGTTTAAAATGGGTGTGATTTTTTTTCCATCAGCTGTAGGCATAAAATCACCACAACTGGCTTGAAAACATTTTTAGGTTTGTAATGTGCTTAACTTGGTACATCGAGAAACCATAATAAATTATCTTTCAAAACGATTATAAATGATTGAATATGAATGTAAATGTGCAAAACGTGACTTGAAACAAATAGTTGGGTGTGTTTTTAGATCAAGTAAAACTGTTAGATCTTTCAAAGCAAAAAAAACAAAACATATGCAGTGTAGGGAAAAATAAAATCATTGCATAGTTCATCATGTTCAGTGCTTTTATTATCCTTAAACTACTGTGTAGAGATTTGGGGAAGCGCATACAGAAACACAGCAGCGACTATGAAAAACACAGGAATACAGAAGTATAGTTAGCTCCTCTGTTTAGATATCGGTGATGAAGGATCATGAAATGTATGATTCAAGTCAACCGTTGGTCTAACAATGTACGGAACACAAAATCGCTTTTACCACAAAAAACAAAAAAGACAAAAAAATGGCTGTAAGATTTAACAGACATTGACCTGTTGCAACTTCTTTCTGAACATGAAACAGTTTAATATATATATATTTTTAATGTTTTCTTCATAACATTCATCTAAATTAGTTTTTTGTGTGTCTCAACAGTACATGCTTTCTTGTTCGAAATATAAAAAAAATAATAATTAATGCATTCACAAGGTATTCACAATAAATACTTTCCTTCAAGGCCAGTTAAAAATAGCCTTGATATATCTTTTACATTCAGCCACAACAGCTTGTTTTCAGATGCCAAAAGCGAATTCTGGCTGAATATCGGTCAGAAGAAGTATTTATAATATGAACAACAGTAAAACATGTACACTTAGAAAAAAATTCTACAAAAAAGATACAAAATTAGAACAAAGACCTTTAATACCGCTTAAACATTTTTAGCTGTTAGTTTTTCGCATGGCATTCAACATTGTCCTTCTATATCATGAGCCTCAGTCTTCTCACCGCCCAGGCATGATGATGTTCCCATCATGCTCGGTGGCAGGGCATCCGTCATATGTTCCAGTTCCTTTATCTTCTTTGTGACACCTTTGTTTATAGTTTCGGGTTGTTTTCTCATGCTGCCAAAAACAAGATTCAATGTATTTTTGCAACCTGCTGTGTGTCAAGCAAGCTTACGCTGAAATTAGTTGAAAATGCATTTCATTTCAACTCTATACATCCTTGACATTAAGTCTGCGCTCAGTCCTTAATACGTAATGAACTGTGAGAGCCATTAACAAGAACGGACAAGAGAAATAGGAAGGCAAAACAACGCGCTGCATCCAAATGTATTCAACACTAATTGGCTGAACATGGAGGAAGTGCATTTACATTTTAAATTGAGCATTGTCTTCCAAATCAGACAGAAGAGCATTAAACTGTGTAATTATGCATATGTGTGAGTCCCTGTCATAAACATTCCACTCTATAAGAAAATGGAGTGTGTGAATGAGTGACAGACTGAATCATACACATTTTTCATGAAAGTGTATAGAGTTGTGACATTAACATACATTGACAGTGACTCTTTTGGTCTGCGACCAAAACGCTACATGTGATGCATTTGTCAAGTTTTTACCAGCAAAGATGCATAAGCATGGTAGACATGTAAATGTCTAAATCCTCTAAACCCTCAGTTTGTGAACCACCCGAACTTGGTCATTGTTTTCTAAAGAGAAATTATAATAACCATGTGAAATGAACATCCAAATCTCAAATTGTAAAGCAGATCTTCCAAATAAGGGACACAAAGAAAAAAAGGTAAATGTTTTCATTATTTATTTAAAAAAAGTATTGCATCTGTCAAAAAACAGAACACTTTCAGTTAGTACCTTGTGACACCTCCTTTTGCAGCCATTACTTCAGCTAAACGTCTTCTGTAACCACAAACAAGTGGATTTTTGCCCACTCCTCCTTGCAGAACTCTGCCAGTTGAGTGAGATTGGAGGGACATCTGGCATGTACTGCCCGTTTCAGATCTTGCCACAGCATTTCTATGGGATTGAGATCTGGACTTTGACTGGGCCAATCCAGAGTGCGAATCTTCTTTCTCTTAAGCCATTCTTTGGTACTTTTGCTGGAATGCTTTGGGTCGTTGTCTTGTTACATTATCTATTCCTGTCCGAGCTTAAACTCCCTGACTGATGGCAGGAGATTCTGGTCAAGAATTTGTTGATAGTCCTGGGAATTGATGGTTCCCTGTATTATATGGAGTCGTCGAATTCCACAGGCAGAAAAGCAGGCCCAGACTTTCACATTTCCACCACGATGCTTCACTGTTGGGAGGAGGTTCCTCTCTTTAAATGCAGTGTTTATTTTCCTCCAAACATGGCGCCTGTGATTGTGGCCAAATAATTCAACTTCAATTCAATTCAATTCAATTCATCTGTCCAGAGAATGGACTTCCAGAAAGCCTCTGGTTTGTCCATGTGCTCTCTGGCAAAGTTTAAACAGGCGGGTTTGTTCTTTCTTGAGAGCAGAGCCTTCCTTCTAGCAACTCTTCCATGTAAGTCATGTCTATTGTTATTTCGCCTTATTGTAGAAGCATGTACATTAATCCCAGACCCTGACAGAGAGGTCAGCTCTCTGGAGGTGATGCGTGGGTTGGCATTTACCTGCATTATTATTTTTCTGGTGCTTCTTTGTGTAAGTTTTCACGGCCGTCCACTTCTGGGCAGAGTTGCGGTGATGCCTAGTGCCCTCCATTTGTAAATGACTTGTCTCACAGTGGATGGATGAAGCTGGAATCTTTTGAAGATGGTCTTATAGGTTTCCCCAGACTGATGGGCTGTCACCACCTTCTTCCTGATGTCCTCAGATGTCTACTTTCCTCTCAACATTGTTGATCTGGTCTTTATGCCTCGACACAACAGTGGTTTGGCTGGTTTCCTCTCCCTTTTTAGAAAACATGAAAATCATGGGCTTAAAAAAACAAAATTCTAAACTACTCAACTAGTTCACAAATATATATATATATATATATATATATATATATATGATATATATATATGTATATGGGATCTTCCCCATTTATTTGGAGCACGTATTCAAAGCCAGGCTACATTCCTGTTTACAAATTCCTGGTGCTTTAGCCACTTATTTATTTTACGTCTCAACTGAAGCACCAAGGGAGACAGTGAAAGGCAGAATTAAAAATCACTCATTTTAAAGTTTAGTATAAAAAAGTGATTCGTTTTACACTGTATTTTAAAAGTGAACATCAAAACCTACAGCAAGTGGATGGAAAGGAAATGCAGTTATATATATATATATATATATATATATATATATATATATATATATATATATATATATATACACTCATTATTGATTTACATATGTTTATGTACAGAAAATACCCAAAAATGTATATGCATACACATCTTGGAGACTGGCTTTATGTGAAACTTTCATTACTCGCAACGCTGGCCTTGTTATTTATAATTTATAATTATTTGCAGTCATGGTCACTAAAGAAATCCTTTTTAATGCCTTTGTCCTGAATCCTCCCTGCCTTTGACAATCTTTCATACTGTAGATAAAGTAGTACATGTTAATACCATTCTGAGTAGGATTAGAAATAAAGGCACGAGAAGGATTTTATCTTTTCTATTTTTCTATTAAGAAGCAGAAAACCTTTTTTATAGCAATAAAGCAAATTATTTTCCTGTAGCATAAACATCGACTTAAAAAGAACTTACTTCTAATTAGTAACTTGCAGTAAGTTAAAGACTGGTTTTGGAAAGAGGTGGAATATTTTAATTTAGAACCTTGTAACAAAAACTTAAGCAAGAAATCAGCTCCATCAGCTCTTATTCACTGCAGAGGGTATCATGTAAACTAAGCTGGAGACACACTATTTTATGAAAAAAAACATGCTGCAGGTTAGTAGGGAACATCTGATTATACTGTTGCTGTGCTCAACAGACAACATGCACCTACACAGATGACACACACTCATTCAAGTATTTGTTATGATGGGATATCAGTTCCACATAAAGTAATGCAACATAATTTTCCATTGGTAAGGTCGGACCACCCACAGGCACAAATACAGATATGAACCATAAATTGCAGACTTTGAGAAAAGTAACATCTGTCTGTTGCCTGAAACTTGTAACCTTGCATTTTCTGCTGCAGATTTGAGTTGTATGTGTTTTGTCCAGCACCATATGGTGTCATCAAATAGGAAGCGTCACTTTCCACCCGTCACCCGCCCACCTGTATATAACATCTGATGCAGCCAATCTGTACCAGAGATCTTTCTAAAATGTTTGATACGCAGGGATGGCGGGAAAAAAGCTCTGAGTCTGAGCTGCAGATGTTTTCTGACTTTTGTGCTTCTGTTTTGCATGTCTATGGGTTTTATTTATGCATGGTTTAGGATTAAAAAATAAACATTTTCATCTAGAAAGTAAATGCTTTCTAATATGATGTCTGAGACAATGGGTTCATCACATCTAAACAATATGACTTTAAGATACAGCCAGGCTGTTGTGGGAATTTCAATTCAATATTTGGACTTTAACAACAGCCTATCACTATACAAAGCATGCACTATTCCACGCTCACATTTGCCTTGTGCATAAACAACATGTGCCCACAAATGGGCCAAAGACGAACCGGATGAAGGGGGAGGCCTCAGCAAGCTGACAAGCAGAAGATTAATTCATCTTTCCCAGCCAGTCATTTCCATTCTCTTCCCTCCTCCTGTTCCCTCCACCAGCCTCATTGTTTTCAATAAAGTGTCAAGACTGGCCATTTTATAATCACATTTGCGACTTGGGATCTGGGATTCAGATGCAATCAATGTCTATTAGAATCTCTGGGTTATTGATTGAAAGTAGAGAAATGGTACTTGCGATCTCTCCCATATTCATCCACACGCATCTTCCCCATTTATTTGGAACACGTATTCAAAGCCAGGCTACATTCCTGTTTACAAATTCCTGGTGCTTTAGCCACTTATTTATTTTACGTCTCAACTGAAGCACCAAGGGAGACAGTGAAAGGCAGAATTAAAAATCACTCACTTTAAAGTTTAGTATAAAAAAGTGATTCGTTTTACACTGTATTTTAAAAGGGGACATCAAAACCTACAGCAAGTGGATGGAAAGGAAATGCAGTTTTATTTATTAACGGCACCTATCAATTTACTTTTCATTAAAGGTACCTGAAATGCTCATACAAACATTAGAAATGCGCTCTGTGGTTTGCTTAAGTGGTGAACCATTTTGAGTGTTTACAACGACAACTTCAAGGCTGGAGATTTTTACCAATGCCCTCATTGAAGGTCACATACACTTTTGTGGGATCAGTGGTTAATGTTGAAAAGTACATTAGAAGAACATAAGCAGCCTCCAAAATGACTCCTTTCCAGGGATATCATGGCTTTTTTCAACAAGATAGTGATGTTAGAGTAATGGGGAGTAATTGTCACCTAGATGAAAGGAAGCATTTCCAAAAGTTGGCAATAACAGGACTAATTTGCCCATTCCAGATATTGCTTCTTTGTCTCACATCTTTTCTCTCTTTGCTGATATATTCTACCGTTAGATGGTTTTGGTGGATTACTGGGCGGAAGGGAGAGGGGAAGAAAACAAACAAGCAAACAAGCTTTGTCATCATATCTCAACAAACATAACGATCTCCTGGCACCTTTCAGAAATAGACTTTCATTTTCCAGAAAGCCGTTTTTTTTGGGTACACAAACGAGAGAACGAAGCACAGGGTGGGTAGCCATCTGCACGGACCGCTCGGGGTGAGAGGAGAAATGAGGTAGCAGATGTTCGATCCATTTGGTTTCACTTTGAGAAATTTTGTGCTTTAGCATATGTGGTCATTAAAAAGATTGTCACCACTTACCAATTGAAAGCGCCCAAAATGTTCAGAGCACTATTTCAAGAGAGAATTGAGCAATGAAAGGTTCTGTTAGTTTTAACTAAGACAGTTTCAATAAAGAGGGTACATTGAGAGTTATGCTCTACAGATTCAATGTAGAAATCTCCAGAAAGTGTAGATATTCAAAGAATTAACAGTTCCTTTCAGGACCTGAATTACAGCTTGTTGTCCTACTTCTGACACTTTTTTGGTACCCTTCTGCTGCTGGAACTCTCAACTGTGTCTAAGTGTCTGAGTATTAGCTTTTCTGCTCGCTACAATATTCGTGTTTGTATAAAAGACTCACTATGACTTCTTCTTCTTCTGTAACATTTGTCTTACTCTTTTGGCCGAAAAAATTTCAAAGTTTGTGTTTACCATAACATTTTCTCCATAACATCTTCACAGAAAATTTACCTTGTGAATTTCCGAACAGCCAGAATACTCAGTACTCTTTCTGTCCATTTTCAAGTTCAAGGCTTTTAACCATGTAGACAAAGGTGTCGCAGCATTTTCTGACTTTTGATTGATGAGAGGGTTGGTTCTTGGTTGTTTCCTTCCATTGGGTTATATGATTCAAACTTGAATACAACTGCACATTTCAAAGCTCAATGATCTTTTAAATGCAAAGGATACTCCTACAAAAGGAACAGACTTAAAATTAGCAACGCTATTTATATTAACAGTAATGATCAACCATCCAGCCATAGTTATTCCTTCTTGAAAGTGTGTTTTTTTTCTCTGCAACACCTCTTTTAATGCTGGTGGTATAATGTGTAGTTAAAACTAATGGTTGGAAAACCTCATTTAAGCGCTAAAATTTAAAAGAAACTAAATCTATTGATGAGGTAAAGTAGTGTTTTGAATTTAGAGGGTCTAAAACCCCAAACACAACACTATATTATTTGTCAGATACTTATATTACAAGGCAACTCTGCTATAAGTCTGATACAGAGTAGTCCGAGTGTACTTTTTGAAGAGGCAGAGAAATGCATGAGTTTTCTATGTGTAAGTGTTAAGAAGTCCCAGGACAACTCATTAACTTTGCAGTCCTCCAGTAGGAAAGCTGAGAGCCGGGCAGTGCACTGCACTGTGCACTCTTCATTCAAGTCACACACACACAGGGGTGTGTTTCTGAATGTGTAGAAACAAGCATAAAACAAAATACTCTAAGAAAATAATTAAATACATTTTTTTCTGTTTGTTTTGTTTTTGGCATTTGTTGATGTTCATACACTAGTAAAGAGCCCAGTAAAGACACACACACACACACACACACACACACACACACACACACACACACACACACACACACAACTTACACACACTCACACACAACTTACAGAGGCTGACATGGATTTATGTTCTCTACAGTCAAGGATGTGAAGACTTGAGAAAAAAAATCTGCCAAATAAAACAAACAAGCATTTTTTAGAGACACAAACTTACACACAATGTCCTTAACAGGAAATGGTTTTTTAACTATGGACCTATATGTGAGAGTCTGCCGTTTTAGTTTTAGCACGCTCTTGTGCACTGTCTGCTTAATAAAATAATTCAGTCCCGCTCTCCGCTGAAGCATATTACAAACCCACATTCATGATAACAGGTACTGATGGACAGAGTAGTCAGTGGAACAGATTTATTGTGATCACTCATAAGATTTGTGCTGTGCGAATGGAAATGAACCATAAGATTATGTTTGATTTCTGTCTTGGGGTGAAATGTGTTTCCGTGAAATGAATTTGCGGAAATGATTTGTAAAAAGACTGGGAGAAGGCGAGGTTTTAATGAGGGCCTTGTTTGATTTGGGAATAGGAAACTGCTGGATCGCAACTGCACGCCGATTCGTTCCGCATCGATAAAGTGCACGCATGTACATGTGTGTGCGTGTTGCTGCCTTGCCTTTCCTTCCCTCATTCATCCACATCCCCGTCTTGAGTTGCTTTGTTTGCTCTAACCTTCTCTCTTAATTAAACGTGGCTAAACATGAGGAATAAAATG
Organism: Orestias chungarensis; assembly: GCA_032876305.1. Classification (NCBI taxonomy): domain Eukaryota; kingdom Metazoa; phylum Chordata; class Actinopteri; order Cyprinodontiformes; family Cyprinodontidae; genus Orestias; species Orestias chungarensis. Next base: position 1,298,406 of record JAVLVB010001023.1, on the reverse strand, counting down.
AAATCTAAACAAACTAGTGACAGTGATAAAGGGCAAATGAAGGGGAGATGATGTGAATCCCTTTGTGTAGCCTTCTTTCTTCAACTATCTCCTTCCAGGTCGATGAGCCGGAGTCGAAAAAAAAGAAAAAGGGAAACACTAAAAAGGAAAATAGGTTTTGTTCCTCCATCTTTCCCAACTTGGCAATGATCGATAATCAATCCCTAATCTCTTTCATCTGTCTCACCTTTTCACTCTCCCCTTCTTTGGTTTTCTCCTGTCTTCCTTCCTTTGTGTCGCAAGCTAAGATGCTGGATCTGCAGAGAGGGGACACACGCTCAGGACCAAGCATGGTTAAATGAAAATCGATCTTATGTAACCCTAACCACAGTGTGTGACACTCAAAGACTTAAAAGCCACACAAACCCAACTTAAAAATACTATTCAATAACCTTTTATATATAAAAACACAACCCATAGACACACAGCTGTGTTTATCAGTTATTTTATTTCCTCTAAAAAGTATGTATTTACGTATAAAGTATGTATTAATACCTGTACACTGTGTGCACATGAAATCAAAGTCAAATTCATTGGTTTTGCAAACATAGTTGTCCAATAATCTGCAGCTGCAACCACGTTACTACTTCATGTTCGTGTATGTTATAGCTGTTATCATGTTACTGTATGATATGAAAATTTGTTAAAACGATCTGAAACCATTTAAGCGAGACAATAAAAAAAAGCACAAACATGAGAAATTTGTAATGCTACGAATATGTTTTCACGGCATTTGAAGATTGAACTCCTCACAACGATTTGTATTTTGAATACTTCAGAATATATAAAAAAAAATTACAAAAATTACAGAAATAGCTAATCTGCCTTAGCATTTAACAGTGCCTGCTGATTAGCTTGATTGCTAATGCCTCTCGGTACAGTATGTCATCAATTGAAACATGCCAAAATAAATTTTATTGTCTTTTTGAAAACTTTGCATTTTGTGAAATTGGGCAGTGAATTTTTCATTTTGTTACCCAGATGTGCTTTGATGTCTGGAAATATCTTTTGGAAAAATTACAGATCCAGATTGCACCGTTAGATTTAGACAACAGGATCATACTGCCATGGTTTAGCCTCAAAACAGAAGTACCCCTTAAGTAGGTCTCAATATAGAGAAATGTGATATATAATGTGAAGATGCACTTCTCCTGTGATCTGAAATATCGGTGTAACGCCAGATCTTGTTTAAGTTTGTAAGTAAAGCAGAAGACATTTTTTTCCCCTTCCTCTCTCTGTCGGAACAGCGACATTCACCAATAAACCTCTTATGGAAGCTTCAAGGTCTGCCACTCAAATCAAGAAGCAATGAATATACTTTTCTTTTACATTCATGTAACTTTACAAGTGGCTGCTCCAGGAAATGTTAATTTTTCCCTCGTTGACATGATAAAAGACAGAAGAGAATGTTAGGGATCAGTGGTTAAAAAAAAAAATAGTAAAGAATGAAACAAGATGAGAGAAAAGAGAACAGACCATGAAGTTGCTAGAGATCAAATGGTGTTTATTCTGCCTGCTTTTGCAGTCATGAGAAGCAAAGGTTGCCTGTGTTCAGCTTACCTTTGTGTCAGTGGGGTTTTACTGCCTGCTTTTACTGGTTTACAGTAATTAAATCAGTACTTCCCTTTTTCATTATCAAACTAGTGCTGAAAAAAACATACATTAACATAAAAAACAATAAGTTCCCGATGAAACACCAGGTCAGCGCATGGACATTTAAAATAAAGATGACAAACAAGCGCATTAATCTTTTTAGACACTATATTTATCATGGTTACTAAGAATTGCAAGCAGTAAATGTGCATAAGTATGGAGATACAGCTAGTAGTAGTAGTAGTAATAGCTTACACACATCAGTGTATTAATGTGCATGAAAAGGTTAATGTAGTGATCCTCTGGACCAGATGTAATATAAATACAGGAGATTTGCCATTTACTACCAGGTGTTACTATCTTCCTTATCAAGTTAACTGGCCCGTGTGCGTTGATGGTAATAGAGGAGGGTGGGGACAGTCGTTGAAAACCTTTAATTTTCTTTCATTTTGTTTTTTAGCACACCTAAATGTTTCACTCATCAGTACAAAGCCATTTCTGAGGCTGTGGGACTCAAGCGAACCATAGTCAGAGCGATTATACACAAATACAGGGGGAAAAAAACAAGGAAATTGCATCTATGGGTTGTATGGCTAAAATTACATCTGAAAAAATAAACACAAAGGCCTCTGTCATTTGTCTAAAGAGCATCCTGACGATATATTTTAGCTCTGCTGCTTAACTATATTTCCATCCATGTACAACACAAAAGTGTTTTTTCCCCCTTTAGTTTGAAACAGATGGAGTGAAGGTTTGGTCTGATCATAGTCTCCTTGGGATTAGGGCATGATGGATGGGAGTCATGGTGATTTAGTTGAGAGAACCATTCCTCACATATCTCTGAAGAAGAAAGAGCACCTTCTTATTCTTACAAAGCAATGACTAAAACCTCAAAATGAAAAGTTGAGAGTGACAATATGTTTGCACCTGCTCCTCGCTCTCACTTGTGAAGATAGACACACATCAATAAACCTAACAGGCTTTCATTCCACTTCCAAAAGTGATATAAAGGGAGATGAAAGGTAAAGAAACCCATCCTGTTTCTCTTTTTGGGTTAGTTCTGCAATTCTAACATCATTGCATTTTTTTTTATTCCAAATCTGTACACTTGAAATTCAAATCTTTTATTCATTGGTCTGATTGAGACGCATAGGAGGTCTGAAGTGCTTATGGTCCCTTTTTCAAAAACAGAATTTGATTATTTCCAAGCTGCATGGCTGCTTGGAGTCTAAAAGCATGGTTAATCAATATATTCTTCCTCTTAAGAAACACCCTAACAAGGATACATTTTCTGTTTATTCAGAGGGATGACATTATTTGCTCTCATCCGCAATACTTTTCCCTTACTTCCTCTGTTGTAAACAAATTCAGAAGATGCAGACAGAAATGGGCACTTTGTGGCATACAATAACTTCAAAAGGATGTATTTGGTGCTTTGGAAAAGTTGCTACCATAGTGCACAGGCATTGAGATTATGCAATCTATCCCTTTTTGTAACCACACTTCAATGTATAAACATGTGCAAAAATGTGTAGGAATGACATAGGGGAGTGTTGTCATGGTGATTTTGAAAAGAAACTATTTGGCTTTTCATCTTTAAAAATCCTTTCCTGGGTCCGGTTAAAACCTGGCCGGTAGAAATGCAACATTCACAGCTATCGTGAAACCAGGCAAACTCTTGTGTGTTCTTGTTCCGCTTAAGTTTCTTTCGATATTTAACCTCATCTTTAAAAGGTTCGCATGTTTGTGTCACCTTGGCCAAACCGTTTTGGTTTTTTGGTTTACCCAAGGTGATAGAGGCCTCCCAATGCTTCTTGCATTATATGGGTTTAATGAAAATGTGGATGGATTGTGGCCCAAACAGTAGCAATGTTGCAGCAATAGGGTCCTGAGTTTGAATAACTGAGTGGGGTCTTTCCACTGAGTTTGCATGTTTTTTACCTGTGCATGGATAGGTTCACTCCATGTAGTCTAACTTTTCTCACAGTTCAAAAACATAGATATTGCATTATTTGATCTCTCTAAAAGGTGTGAGCAAGGTTGTTTGCCCTGTGTATCTCTGTTGCCCCATAATGGACAGGGAATCTGTTCTAGAAGACTCATCTGTGGTCAATGTCACCAGGCCCTAAGACCCTGCAAGGAATACTGGGTATTGCTGGTGGATTAATGGATGATGAGAAGGGGTTAGGTTTGCAGCTTAACTAAGACGTATATATTAAATATGTTTTTGATGATTTTTTTAAATTGATATAATGCCTGGGAAAAAGCCATGTTTTTCAAATGCAAATCTTTTGGTCTTAGCTTGTATGTTCTCATGTGTTATACAGCGAGAGCATGGTCAAATCTTCCTTTAAAGAACAAAATTGCTGTTGATTATTGTAGTAAAAACCAATGAGACTAATCTAAATGGAATTGTAAAGGACTCTGCCTCATGATGCAATTGAAAAAAATGTGATTATTTCCTTGCTTCATCAAAACATTTGTGCATTTTGCTGTATGGTGCTAACAAAGAGTACAGGGGATAGCATTGAGGTTGGTGTATCACAAATCAGATAACTAAAGCTTATCACTCTGGGTGGTTTTTCAGAGTGAAAATTTGGATTGGGAAAAATTAAGAGTAATTTAGTTTTGTTTACTTTAATTTCAGTAGGAGTAGAATACGTCTATTACTCCACAGCACATGCCATTAGTAAATGTTACATTGCTTCTTTCATTTGAAGTTGCTAGAAAACAACAAAGAAGAGATTTAAGTGTGCTCAAACTGATGCTGCTGATCTCGTTACGCCTCTGGATAAAAGTACAAGCAGGTCTCTTTTGTGTCCTGTACAATTATCATACAAGTCTGAACCGGTACTCTTCCAATCATATTAAAATAACCTTTTTGTCCCGCCACTGTGTGAGAGACGGACGGAAATAATTCAGGTTGCAACATGAAGACCCGTTTTGTTTTGTCGTAAGAAATAACTTGTATTTAAGTCGTGACATTCAGTATTGAGCTTGGAGGAACAGAGAAACACCCTTTATTGGTCTGATTCCATTACCATCACTGCCACTTTAACACATTAAGCGCTTCTTATTGATAAAACGTTTCCCATCATGCCCCTGGGCGTCTCCAATACATGGAAGCCACTTCTGTGGTCAAACCCAGCAAGATAATCCAATGTCATTCAACCCAAAAAAAAAAAAAAAAAAGAGCATCAGCACAGAACAATATCTGATCAATCAAAATCAATATTGGCCCAAGGGGCAAAGCATTGCAGCCGTGTTTAGGTGGAACAAGGCAACATCACCATTAACAATACCCATGATAATGAGCTTCACAGAAAGGTCAAGGCTAAACAAAAGAATTCCTCCCGATAAATATTTAAGAGTGATTAACATTAACAGTTCTAATGGAGCCATCGGTCTTTGTCTATGGAAGGGTCTGTGATCAGTCGACTGAGTCGGACCTCAGCAAGCTAAGCAAGCTCCAGACACTAAAACGGCTATAGGGAACAGATGCAGAATAATATATATATAATCTTCTGAAAACGCAACATATATTTGACAATTTTAAATGTAAAGAGTTATCTATATTTTTTTCATGTGCGTGAGAAAGTATCCGGTGCCACAATTATTTTGTTCCCAATGTTACACCAGGGGTTCTCTATGAAAATGAAGGAGGAAAGAATAAAATAAAATGTTGCCTATTTTAGAAAAAACGTAGTTATGTGTAATCAGCAAGCAACAGCACCTCTGTTGGTCGTGATAAAGGACTGCTTCTGCAATTTTTAAAAAATCTCTAAATTACATTGAAATGAGAAGAATGCTCCGTAAGTCTTTCTACAGAAAGCTGCCTCACCTGGAAGTGGAAGACTTTCTAAAACTAAGGGTATGTTCAAAGATCTTAATGATCAATTCGGATCTTTTTGTTATAATTTCTTTTTAGAAAACGACCCCCATCAAACCTCCGAGAGAATAGCTCATCAGCACAAAGCGACGTTCATGTGCGACAGAGGAATATAGACATTGTACACCAGCGTGCTGTTTACTAAAGCAATAATAGATCCATTTTAAAGTTTGTTGAGCAATGGGAGCCGACAGTGTTGTCACAAAGTCATAACACTATAACGTAGGTGCGAACATATTGTCACAAACTAATTGGAATAACCTTCTGTGCAGAACGGACTACAATCTCTGCGGAGAAGTCTGTTTGAATGCGTGGGATTGTGCTGTGTTCAAACAGACACACCTAAAGTGTCGGCACTACTTGCTAATATTGTTTGAGTCCGAATATAACACATTCACGTAAAGTTGGATCAAATTTTTGCAGGACCATTTCGAAAGCCGACCGCTTAAAAACTATTGGTACAGAAACCTGTTTTCTCTGAATGTTTGATGACCATAGTATAAACATTTTTATTTCAGACAACACTCCTCCTATAGTCAACAGCAATAATGTAACAGATTCATTCAGTAGAGTGTTGGTCATATAAACAAGTACTCAGATGTGATTTCACTGCATGACTGAAATGATGCTTTTGGCATTGTAGCACAAAACCAGTTAAAGAGATTTAAATATTGGAGTATTGTGAGAGACAAAGCCTTTTTCATTCCTCATTTCCCTCTTACATTTTAACGTTTTCTCCTGTTTTTAAAGAATAATCTTGCTTAAAATGTTTACAAATTCCAGCCTTTTGGCCTTAAGAGTCCTGTTCCTTTATTTAATCCTTATTTCCCATAGCAGCATATTTAAAAACATTTGTAATCTTTTAGATCAGATCTTTGTATTTTTTGTGTATTTATCATTAGTATCTCAGTAGACAATACACAGCCACCCCGACAATGTATATCATTACCTCTAATGGGCAAGAATGGAAGCACACATCTGTTAATATAACGCCTAAATTCAACGCCAAAGTGCTAATCTGGCATTGACTGTATATTTGTGTCCCCTGGGTCGTGGACATGGATGTGTGTGTGTCTGTGTGTATTTGAGATGACGCCACCATCCCAATATAACCCAGTCACAGACACCAAATGGAGATAATCATATCAGACTGTGTCTGTGTTTTCAGAGCCTCAAGTCGTGTTACAAAAATAGGAGCAAAAATAGGTGCAAAGCACAAAGCATGGCTTAGCTTGTGTATCTGTGTTTTTTAAAGTAGAATAGTTGTATTTGCCTTCCAGGGCCATTGCTTACATGAGAGCTCACGTTTTGCGACAGCTGTAGCAATATTGTAAATAATAAATAACCTTGTAAGTGTCCGCAGTGAGCTTCTGTGTGAGCTGCGCATTGGTTAGGTGTGTGCGTTTAACCTTCGCCGCGCATGTTTGTGTTACGACGCTCCTCATACCAGGATAGGATGGACTAGAGAGATTTCCATCGTAAAAGAAAAAAAAAAAGAAAAAAAAAGAGAGCGCTTCATGTGTGTTAATGGGCCTCGGTCACCCCTAGTGATCTCAGCTTGTGGACAAATTAAATGGTCCAGGAAACCGCTCCACATCACAGAGCAGAAAACGTAAGCATAAAGTAATTTAAATCCTCTTCAAAATGTTAAGGAAACAATTTTTATACAGTGGTGGGGGATTAGTCTAAACTGGCTTCTCGCAGTTCACGGTTGGATAGGCTCATGCAGGGCCGTGTAACAGGTTTAGTAACCATTGCTTATTTCACTCTGACACATAGGACATTTCTAACCTTCACATTTAAATATTGCTTCCGAAAACCTTGGCTAAGCCTCCAATAATGTACAGATTTAATTAATTTAAAGAACTACTAATACGTAACAACAAAGACAAATTCCCTTCAAATTTATCTAAACATTACGTATGAGTGCCACCAGTCCAGTAGGGTTGCATTCTGAATTTGTAAGTAGGGGCTTTCTGTGTCTACAACTTCCACCCAACAGTTGGCCACCATGGAGACCAAAAGCAAGCTAGGAAAGAGACGTTATTGCTGACTATGGAGTTGTGCCAATATCTGTAGCATCTTCTGTTACTAAAAGTGGAAAAAGATTGGACATGTGATGCTTTGCTCCTCCCAGTGTTTTTGCCTACTTCTAGCAGAATAATGCACAGCAACCTAAATCTGAACTCATCTTAAATTGATTGATTTTATTTATTTTTTTACCTTTGACAATGTTCAAAATCGCCTCCATAGTCCATAGATCTTAATCCAGAAGGGCACCTTTAGGGTGATTTAGATCTTAGTTGTGAAGCAGATAATTGTTTAAAGTGGTGGGATGTTATTGATTCTGTGCTTGGAGAAATTAATGCTGTTTCAAAGCCAAAAGGGGGGTTGGGGTAATGTTAGCTCAGGACGTAACAGTTCATTATGCACCCAATGAGTTCCCGGTTTGAAACAGTCCCCATCTTTGTTTCTTTCGCCAAGACACTTTACCCATGCTGCCTGCTGGTGTTGGTCAGATGGCCCTGTAATGCACGCTGCATGGCAGCGTCGCTTCTGTAAGACTGCAGCTGCAATGTAGTAGCTTGCATGCGAGCATTAAAAGGGTGAATAGGGTAGTGTAGTTGGATGTGCTTTTACATCCTCAGGGGCAGATAAAATGCTTTACAAAGACAGGGCATTTACTATTAACGGGGTGTACCAGGTACTGTATTTAATGTGCATATATTTATACTTTAAAGTGGTTTATACTTTAAAGACCAGTTAAAAATGATTAAAAACAAGTAACTACTATTAACAGATGTGCAACATGGTGGCAACCTTTCTACGGGTAATAAAATATTAAGGGTCACCTCTCGAAGTTAAAACGCTTCAGGACAGGGAATATGGACCTTAGTATAAAAACATAAAGATTCAAACTGAAGCACAAAAAAAGGATTATTTTGTCAGAGACTGGCTTTTACTTTCATATTACCAAACTTCTGCTATTCGGGCTGTAGCCTTCACACCACAACGTTTTTTTGATGTAAAGCCTAGACAAGTAAAGAAAGCTGTTCCACTATACTGAATATTGTTACTTTGACACACATACAATCTGTTGCCTCCGTCTCACTGCTGTATAGTAGTACAGACCCTGTTTGTTCAAGTGTCTTATTTCCCCTCATGCAGACCAATAATCTCACAATTTGGAGTACATAAAAATCTGGGAAACATATTGTGCCTTTTTGAGGAAACTAAAGAGGTTCTTTACGGAAAACAGCATTCTTAAAAGAAACTAACAATATTCACAAGGTAAGAAACCTTAAACTTTCTAAACGAACAAGTCTCTTGATTTCTGCAAAGTCTGTGAGTGAGCATGAGCAACTGTTCATATGGACGTCAAGGTCATTCCCATCCCCTGGTGGTGCCGCCGCCTCTTCAACGCAGCAGCTCAGGCTCTCATTACCGTTTCCCCCATCTCTGGAGAGAGACTGAAAGTCAAAGCTCTCATTCACTGCATCTCTCCTCTCTCTCCTCTTCAAATAAACACAGATAGAGCCACACAATACCGTCACACCACCACCATCACTTATTCAACAGATAGTTCTTTATCTCTATTTTGCTTCTACTCACCAGGACAGTAAGCTTGTGATTTATGCTGACCCTAACTCCTAACCCTATTAAAGTTTTTTTTTTTTTTTGTGTGTAATCATTCTCCTTTTTTTTTAAGCGGCGTCATAAGAGTTAAACTAACTTTTTGCCTCAGAGAAGAAGCATTTAATCCTGAATTAAATCTTTTTTTTAAATTAATGCAAGATTCAGAGCACAGACAAATCACAAGCCCAAATCTGCTGCCACCAATCTCAAATTACCTCCCTCAGCAATCGTCACTTGGATTCCAATTAATCTTATGACAAACTGTTGATCGTGGTTCTGATTATCAGTCAGTTTAATCCAATGGCTGAAGGAGTACCAACTGGATCTGTAGCCTTACATCAGACCTGAGGTATTCAATGTTGCTCTTTTAACACAAACTGCAGGATGGAGTGAAAAAAATGAAAACTAGGAGCCAAAACAGTAAAGAGCAACACCTTAAAACAATCGAGCAAATTCCTTTAAATATCAGCAATTGTTAGGTAAACGTTTTAATGTTTTGGCACAGTTTTCAAATTATAAATGTCTCAAATTGCTTCCATTTTCCAAAATAAATAAGACACAGATACCTTCTCTAAATGAAATAGTTTGCATAAAAACATTGAACTTAACATCTGCTTTCCAAATAACTTGGTTAAAAGGCAAACAATCAACTCAAGAACAGAGCTGCACTTTCTAAAAAACAGTGCCTACATTTATCTCCCCCTGCAGCAAAGGTTCCGGCTGCGACGGAAACAGCGTTTAATGGTCTCAGCCCAACAAACACCAGGGCACACTCTGGGCGGTAAAATAGAGGAGGGGCAGGCTAGGACAAAAAGAAGAAATAAATAAGAAGCAGAGGGAAGTGTAAGGGAAAAAGAGGCCATAAATTTGGAAGCCAGCGCAGAGCTGCAGGGAGGGCGTAGCAGCCTGATGAATAGAGCTATCAGCTTAAGCAGAGGCTACAGAGCAGCATGCCATCTGCCTACCCATTACTAGAAAGAAGTGCATGACAATCTGCTCTCATCTGCAGGGCCCACTGGCATCGCTGACGACCGGCAACTTTTCCTGTTTTCGTGTTCTCGACGTCTAACCTTAAATGCAGCCGATCCGAGTTCATCGCGATGGATTTTTAATTGGAGCAGATAAAGTTAAAGTCATATTTGCAGCATTGTGTGTAAAAGTTAAGGGTAGGCGAGGGTTGCCCTCAGAGGAGAGTTAAAGCACCATGACAGACATTTCACACCTCATTGGCACGCGAGGGGAGCCAATCAGCTCCAACAGATCCGCCCCTCAGGCTGCTGGTCTATTCTTCTGTATCCGTGCTAAGTTACAAAGTTAGGGGGGGGGGGGGACTGGGAAAAGTTTGAGAGAAAAGAAAGGGATTTAATGAAAGGATTGAAATAAAAGGGTAGTAAATGCAAAAAGTTGCAGGAAGACTGCATGTATGGAGAGACTCTGGGAGATACAGGCGTCTAAGAGCTGGAGAGAGAGCATCAGGAGGACTTTAAAGCAAAAAGCAATTTTTTCCTCAGAGAAGGTCATTACATCGAATGTGGTTAGTCATCATGGTGGAGGATGTTGTCTTTTGTGTTGCAGAATTTTCATTTCACCTTCTTTAAAGAGTCAAGACACTATAGGACGGAAATATCATAAAAGCACTGAAATGAAATTCCAGCTTTATCTGTATGATGGGTAGCCCAGTACAGAAACTAGTGTAGGTGGGTGTAACAAACGTGTACATTTCATACAGAGTAGAAAACATTGAAAGGCAGTAGAGATATATAAGCTTATGAAAATAGAAGATAAAATAGGCAGAGTGATTCCAGAAGAAATGAGAATCAATCCGACAGATTTCACAGATCATAAAAAAACTGTATAATGGAGTGTTGAAAAATGTTTCTCTTGAGACTTTTCTTTCAATAAAATGTAAATAAATAGAGCCTTGGAGAAGTATTCACTGCCATTAAACCTAACTTTTAACAGTGAAAAACAAAGATTATTATGTATAATAAAGGGATTTTATCAAAGACCAACACAATGTAAGGAATACAAATGTATTTTTTAACACATTACACTGTAATAACTCTAAAGCCAGATGCTTCCACCAACTTGTGACACGGTAACATATAATTTTGGGTTGTTGTGAATCAAACACTGTACGCCTGCAGTCTTAAATCGGTTATTCTTGATCTATTAAGATATTGTGGTTGGTGCAAAACCTATGAGAGGAAAAATGACTTGGTTCGTTCCTTGGAGAAACACCTGCCATGAAACCTCAAAATCTATTATCCAGAAGCTTCAGCAAACTCCACACCCGCATACACACACAGCAAAGGAAGCAAAGCTTTAACCCCTCTGAGACTCCAAAAGTCAAAAAGGAGGAGGAGAGCTGACTGACACTCAGAAGCGGATTAGTCACAACAAATCACACGCTTGCACACACACACACACACACACACACACACACACACACACACACACACACACACACACACACACACACACACACACACACACACACACACACACACACACACACACACACACACACAC
>JAVLVB010001023.1:1223488-1281563 GCA_032876305.1 Orestias chungarensis | reverse complement strand
GGGGGGGGGGGGGCGTCAGCGAGAAAGGGAATCAAGTTAATATCACCCTGAGTGACACTATAACAGACAAGGTAAGGACTGGACCGTGGTGACCGAGTGGCATCTGCTGCTCACTTGGACACATTAAAGCATACACAGACACAGTGCGAGAAACGCACGTGTCAGCAGGTATTATGGAAAGAGACTGCAGGGTTCAAACCCTGCTATTTAGTGCCATCCATTTAGGCGACAGTAACTTCGCGGAAACTAATATTCCCTCGTCTAAAAGCAAGCAGTAAACCTATGTCTGTAAATGGGTGCATTAAAGAGTAAGACATAGACAGACGCTGAAAATTACAGGGCCTTTCAAAAGTATTGTATCTTAAACTAATCTGCATTTTGCTACTAAAAAACACAAATTGTATTTATTTAAATTTTTTTTGGGGGATTCCATGTGACAGAAGCAACACATGATAGAAATCCCACTAGCAGATTGCTACAAGGTACAGAGGAGACACAGTGGAGCAATTCAACAATGAAGTAGATGCAAAACTCTGTATTTGTGGAAGACACAATAGTTTGTTAATGATTTTATTTAACAGGGAAGTTGGTTTAATATTTGGAAGATGAGTTTTGCAAAAAGAAAATCTGAAGTGGAGGTTTAGCTTCCAGGTGGATAAACACCCTAAAACATGCTTCATTAAAATGGACCAGATACAGTTGAGAGCTTAATTTAGCCCATATGTGGCAAGTATTGATAACTGCTGCTCACAGTGGCAACAATGTGAAGGTAATTATGACTAATTCTATTAATCTGTACCCACATAAAAAAGTTGATCTGAAAATGTCTTCTAGGTCTTGTTTTACAAACCATACAATTTTTTGCGAACACTTAAGAAAAATAAGGTACTTTTAACATCCTAGTATTTCTAGTAAAACTTAACCTAGATATTAGCTAAATTAAATCAAATACAAACTCTAAGCTAATTGCACCTGAGACGCAATAATAGTTTATTTAGGTTTTTATTTATTTATTTTTTAAAAAAGGTCACGCTTGTCCCAAATGCGATAACTAGAACAGCTGAATTAGACGTATCACAGTTTTATTTCAATAAAAAATCTACATGTTAGAGAAGGATTAAAGTCTTGGAGAAAAAAAAGAAAACATGAAAAGAAAGGAAAAACAACTGTAACAAGTAACATAAATACATAATGCTTTGCTTTACTATGCATTTATTAGTTTTCTATTTATCCTTTATCTATCCATTCCACAACGCATTTGTTAATCTGTCGTGCCTTTTCTTTTCTTCAATAAATGCATTAGTCATAGTCTCATAGTCTTTAAAAGCCTCAGACTGTTACAGAGGGGGGGGTTTCTCACAAAGAAAAATAGAAAATTACATAGAGATTTGAAATAATTAGCTAAATTGATTGCATTTATCTCACGTTTTTATTGTAGTACTGGCAGAAGTAACATGACTTTTTAAATAAAAAATGTTTCTGGATTTCTGAGTTTTTTGCATTGAAAGGCTTTTTTTTTTTTTTTTTCTTGACTATTTCATTACTTTTTATAATGCATTAAGTAAGGGTCCACAAACACAAGGCCATAACTACAGAGAGCAAAGTATGCCAATCTAAGCAGATCGTTGCAATATGCAAAATATGTGCAGCTCCGTTTTTTCAGTGATCCTGTGATTATCCTGCATTTTTTATATACTAAGTGGCCTTAATCAGTAGCTATTTACTTGAACATAGTAAAGAAACCAATGAATAAGGTGAAGTATCTTTTCTTACAAGAGACTGATAAAACGTTTTGTAATATTCATTAAAGACTACAATTATTTCTTTATTGTGCTTATTTTTTAAATTAATACATTTCCTCAAATTAAAGTGAGGGTTTTTTCATATTTTTAGTGAGATTCATACCGTCTTTAGCTTAAATGATGATCAGGAATCAATCACAAATATTTAAATAAAAACATAAAATCCTTATTCAATGTTGTGGAGCAATAATAAGGGAGAGGTTAATAAATATAAGAAGATGTTAGACAGATAAGATGAAGAAGACAGGCATTTAAATTTACATAAATACACTAATAAGTCATTGTTTTGTGATACATAACAAAATTCTAACTATTATTAAGCAGGTAACTGTGTAAGATATAGTTTTTTGTTCCAGGTTACACATAGCTGAAATAATAAGGTTAAGTATTTTAGATGTAAGTGTCCCACCAGTATGAAACAGCTAAAAGCTAAATAACGAAGAATCACATGAGACAAAAAGGGGGAAAAAATGCTTAGTTCAGAAAATACGCACCTGTTTGGCATTGTTAACACACTGCAAGTAAAGAGATGCTATGTTGGAGCAGTTCAGGGTTTTTTCAGTGTTGTCTTTGTAGCAGCTCAGGATCTGGCCCTGAAGGTCTCCACACACAGGATTCACTTCATACCTCCTGCAGGGGGGAAACGAGACAACAAAGAGAGTGAAAGAGGAAAACGGCTTGATCAAGTTGGTTGAATGATGGTAGAGGTTGGAAATGTGATGAATAAATGCAAGAAATGTTCAAGAATTAAACAAGGTGCAAATGGACTTTGAGAAAACAATGCAAAAATAATTACACAAAACTGTGTAAAGATGGGTCGCAAATGTGGAACACAGATTTGGATATTAAATCTTCCGTTTCACCACAAGACAGCTTAGGGACGGTAGTTAAAGCCCACAGCTACATTTTAGATTGCAGCGTGTGAGTGCATGTGCGCCCCCAACCTCCCTCTGACTTTTTTATTATTACTATCATTCCAGCTTGAAAGACCTGAGGCAAGAACTTGCAACACTATTTGCTGCAAGTAATGTTAAAGGTCCGCAGCCTGCTGTTTGCACCTCTACTTATTGCCACAGAGACCGTGGGGGTTCTAAAGAAAAGAACAATCCCACAAAAATTGACATACAGAAGTCCATAGAGTAGAGGCTCTTATATAAAATATGTAATTCAGATCAGAGCTTTGCAATCTGCAAAGGGTTTTTGAGTGTAGGAAGATAACGATGAAAATGATGAGATTCTAATTGTGGCCCAAAAAGTACACAATTCTGGTAAAATAGTCTCTCGTTTTACCTCTGAATCTTTGACAAGTCTCATGACTAATAACTGATGGCTCATTTGGACAAATCCAGAGTTTGGGAGCATGTATCTGAGGGCCATGCAGTTTTACTGCTTTACATACAAATCGCCAATCTTTTGGTATTCGTGTAAAAGCAATTTTATGCTAATATCTCTGCTGAAACTGCAGGCAACACATCACTCCATGTTAGCATGTGTGAGTCTTTCCTTAAGGTATCATCTGCTCCCAATTAAGATGATGGAATATAATGAATGGTATTATGAATGATACAGAGCATTAGAAGACTAATTATGTCAGGATTGGTTTTTTTTCATAAATTCATAAAGTTAAAAACACAAACTTTAATTAATTTTATCTGATTTTCAAGTGTTTTGGGGTATGTCTCTACAAGGTTGCACCTCTAAAAACAATTTTTACTGCTTTATATGATGGTAAATTTCTCAAGCTTAGTCCAGGTAGATAGACAGAATCTAGACATGAATTTTTAACTTTAACAACATATTGTCAGCTGGTTTTAGGTCTAATCCTGTTTAGAAGATGATTTGAATGGAGCTCTGCAAGATTTTAACAGTTCAGGACATTGTTTTAAAACCTAACATTGCTTTAAACAAAACCCTAACATCATCTCTAGATACGTCAGTTTTGTTCCTTATTCTTCATGATGTTGTTTGCTAACAAACCTCAGTGACCTTCACAGAAAATCTATATTTACTAGTAAGATGATCAATGGATGAAATTGTTTGGATAGGATTTTATTTTGGGGCTTCAGAGTGAAGGCAGTACATTGGATTTATGGTAATAATGTGCAAATGCATTTCAAAGTTCAAAGGTTGCAAATCATTTTCTCACAGTTAAGTAGATATAAAATCCATCTATGTATTTGGTTAGCGCTTTTGGATTAAATGTATCCAGGAGTGGGATGTTTTAACCAATCTAAGCAGCAGGATATTTCACCAGGACTGGTGTCTTGTGCAACATAACTGCTTTGTCTCTCTGTTCACACACCCCATAAAAATCCATAATGACTACGCATGCAGATGCCTTCTGGCCTATTATGCTAATAGCGGTGTCATCGTTTTGCTCACATGAGTGCTCAGGACACAGCATCTGCCTCAGTAGGCGCGCCTCGCATGGGTGTGAAAGGCAAAGGGATTTTGCCTGCCAGCAACTCTGGACATCTCAGAGGAATATTGGGCGATGGAGCCAAGCCCCCGTAGTCAGAATCAGATGTTTGATTTGCATCCTGGAGAGAGAAATTACCCCCCTGGTGGATACAGAGTGTGGGATTGGTTGCACGGGTCATTACCCAGGGTGCAATGCAGCAGGAAGCAGTTGCAATGAAGATGTGTACATATGCGGAATCACCACATGGTCTTAATTGCTTTGAGTACTGCAGAAAAAAATATCTAGAAGCAGTCTTTTTCAGAATCTTTTGTGAGGCTTGTCTCCAAAACTTTAGCACGTAAATGGATCAGTAAGGGACAATTTTTAGTTCTTGGCCACATCAGTCAATATTTGTGAGTATTTGTTCTGAAACATAGGACAATTCCTTTCAGTTTTGGTCTGAAGCAGCTTTAAAACTTTAATAACTACTAGCATTCACCTTTTGCAATGCAGTCTAAAATCATTAAGCTCCCGGGGAGGGGAAAAGGTTTTTAGCATTTGTGGATCTATCAAAACGAGATTCTGCCGCTTGCCAGAACGCATGACAAGAACATCACTCTGCGTCAGGAGGAATGAACAATGACAACAGCGCAGGCAGGAATCGCTGCCATCCTATTCCTATGGATCCTGGCGCTCGTTTATTACACCGCCTATGGGCATCTGCGGGGAGGAGAGGAGCCACATAAGCACACTAATTACTTTCTTAAGCATTCCTGTTAATGCCAGGTGCATCCTGCTGATACAAACCGCCGTGTTTATCACCAGTAATGGCCCAGGAGAGAGAGATGGAGAAATGGAGAGAGGGGTAGGCGATGAGAGGAGAAGGAAGGTGGACTGAAATGAAGAGCATTTCTTGATGAAAAACTAAACAGAGGTACTTCTATTTACGCTTAATCTCTGGTTCTCTCTCAGGGGAAAGGCCTGCGAGCGTGGCTGAGTTAATCACAGAGACAATAACACTGTCACACACACTGCGGCGTTGCATCCTCTATCATCTGTCATTAAGATTAACATTAAGTTCCTGCTGCCAACCGCACACAGCCGGTGCAAAGCGACCGTAACCTCCCTTCCATCCTCAAAATTTTTACATTAAATGCTCTTGTGTCATTTTTTATCAGACCGTCTGTGGCACTGCAAAGCAGAACGAGCCAAGCACAAAAACAGTAAGCATGCCTCTTACTTTTTAAGCTTTCTTTAAGTATTCCAGCTATTACAGAAGTTACTTTCGGTAAAGAGCTTTATAACATTTTCCAGACTTATATGTATCCATTACTTTATCATATTGAAAAACAAATAACTGCATGGAGATTTGGCTTTACTTCTTTATGGTCATTGTATACCACACCGGGAAAAAGGCATACTCAAAATCTTTGTGGCAACAGTAGCTCAGTTGAATGCGGATGCATGACATTCTCTGCTGCCAATGTGGGAACTTGATAGTTTCCTTACAAATATTTTTTACAGAACATTCATCAAGTTCTTATGCAACATAAACTACAAGGCATTCCTTAAACAATGCCCCTATTATCAGGTTCCCAAAACAAAATTCTTTAACAATGTTTACTTGATGCAACAGAAATGAAGGCATGTTTAAGATTTTTCCCTTGCTCTCCAATTTCTGATTTTGCTATGGCTGATTCATGTATTAAAGGAAACATATCGTTAAAAGCCGATGTATTTGGCAAAAGATCATTGTACTTCCTGGATTTTAAATGCACACATATAAACTAGAACAAGTAAGCAGTACGTTTGTGTTTTGTTTTTTTTCAAAAAAGAGACTTTAAAAATATAAAATATAACATGTTGCCGAGCCGATGTTGGAACTCTGCCTTCATCTTTTCCGTTGGTCTTTGCTACCTTCTTTATGAGCTAATAATACCTTTACAACATTTGAGATGGCCTTCTGCTTAATGTATTGGCCAACGAATTTTTGTATTTACCACAAAGTTTGTCATTTATGGTCATATAAAAGTCACTTGATAGTCATAGCAAACTTCTCTACCGCTGAGGTAGAGAAGTTTGGATAAGGTGACAGGAATTTGAAACAAAAAATATTAAGTCGATTTCAAGTAAAGAAATTTTTTTTTTTCTGATTAGATGTAAAAAAAAAAACTAAGTTAAGACATCGATTTCGATTCACATCAGGTGATATCAATGTACAGTGCTTAGTTTCAATCACCTTATCAAGATTCATCTTTATTTCCAAGTTATTTATTTTCTTGTCTCACACCAAAGAGAGATTCATGGCACGCTTAATAAAACTGCACATGGCAGGCAGACAGCGAAATAATATAGTCGTCCCACCTTATATAATGTGTATTTGCACTGTGCTTGTTTATGTGTGTGCTCTGCGCCCCTTTACCCCCAAGACAGTAAATCTAAACAGTCATATAGGGGTTTCAACTTATTGCCATCAGTAGGAGTAAAGGTCTCCATAACAACTCATACAACCCAAACCACAATAGAATCAGGCGCCCATATAAATACACAAAATCCTTGTATTCCTGATCTATTGATAGAAGGAAGAATACAAGGGAGGCTGAGGTTGGTTTTAGTGTTTTTAAGCTACAGATTATAAATGGGAGAGAAAATACATCAAATATGTTGAGCGTGACAAAGTAAAACAGCATTGTGTTTACAATATGTAATTACTAACCATACAAATAACTAATTTTAAAAGAAAGAAAAGTATTTCACTTTACATGAAATAAAGAATAACAGATCAACTGTTTAGTCTTTCTCAAAACATTTCTACCTCCTCAAGATATCCTTATATCATGTAGAAGGACCCTTTTTCAAAACTTTCCACTGTACAACTCAGTCATATTTTCTAGGAGAAAACATATTCTAATAGGTTTATGTCTTACTCCACAGAACATATCACACACGTGCCGTGGCACACCCTAATCTTTATGTCTGGATTTCCTCCCAATCTGGACATGTTTTACCGACAGACTATATGACAAATGGCGCTAATCCATTTTCAAACCAACATATATCGACCGTGACTCCCCTCTGTTCTGACATCGAACTTCAAGATGACATTCATAGATCTCTGTTAATGATAAAGCAGGCTTCCATATTGTGAGACAAGTGTGTGAAGAGGCGCAGTCATTTGTCATAATCTCAGGTACATCCCAGCTCTAAACACACAGTGAGCCAAAGAACAGCAACTCTCGAGTACGGGACAAAAAAAAAAAAGATGTCATCCACCTGAACAGTTGACCACATTGAAGTGGTGAGAAGTAAGAAGAGAAGTAAAAATAATGAAAACATTTTTACACAATAGTACTGCATCTGTATGTTATTTTATCACTCTGAATGATTGAGATTTAGCACCTTCAGATTAGACTTCAGACAACCTTTGCTGCCTTGCTTTACATAGTTGCATCAGGACAGTGGATCTCAAGGATCAGGGAGACCTCTGCCTTAAATTATGACTTTATTAGATACAGCCTTCTATTTGGATACAAAATGTGAACCACATGCATATTAGCTATCATGGATAATAAACTCTAGGTACTGAGACGACCTCCAACTTGTGCAGTTGGAATTGCGACTTAGAGCTTGTTCTTTTATAGCCGACTGGCTATAAAAGGTTTGCGCCTTTATCTGTTACAGTTTGGCAGTATCAGACGAAGACATTGGTAGGTATACATCAGGAATTCTGATATCTTCTGAAAACTACTTTCTAATCTAGGATATTAACTAAGCTTAAAACTGACAGTATTGTTGAAACTGTTATTATTGCAAGTATTTTTACCATCGTTTCAGGAGACCAACAGTAAAACTCAATTTGAAGCTATGATTGAATTAATGTGCTGTTTAGTGACGCTGAGAAACTACATTATGTCACACCTATTTTTAGTATCGACCGTATGCAGTGATATGGTGTCTTTAAACAAGACACCATATCCGTGAACTTGAATCTTGGACTAAAGAATCTTTCTTGAATCACAATGGAAAAAAATCCAGTGGGAGCGGCTCCAGATACAACGATTAATTAATCTAGGCCACGCTGGAAGGTGGCATCTTGTTAAACTGTCCTGCAGTGCCTGCCCACTATCAAACTGAGAACAAATTAGACAAACGCAGCCGATAACATCTTGGTAAACAACCTATTTTAACTAGCTTCTTAGAGCTTTTGTCAAAGGTCAATGTGACATGTTCCAGGAAACCAAAATAGCTTGTTTGTAAAGGAAGAAGGTTAAATGTATAAAATATATGGTTTTATTTAAGACAAAATAGTTCTTTAATAGAGTTTAAGTGATTTTTCAAAAGATTTCAATGTCTGTACATTTTCCCATTGAATCAGAAGCTGATTGTTCAGTACAACGAATATGTTAATTTAAAGAAAAAAAAAACTTTATGGTTCAGTTTAATCACATCTCACAATAATAAATCACATACCGCTCCATCCATTGCTCATAAACCAATCAAACACGAGCAAAAAATGCAGCTCCACTGACGGTATGGATTATGCTCAGCCACCACTGATTGCTTTCCCAGTCACCACATTGTCTATTTATCATCATTTGGGTCCTTTCTGGGGTTAACAGGGTTAAGGGGAGGGTGCTGGTTCCCCCTTAAAAGGCATTTTTGTTGTCTCTAGTTAAGGCAGGCGTCAATAATAAGACAAGTAAATAAATACAAATGATCCAGTTAAAGAGAAAAATGAAGCACGTTTAATCCATGCTGCTTTTTAAAAGCGGACCTAAGTGACCCCCCTGCAGAGAAATCCATCAGCATGGATACGAGATAGAAGAAAATAAAAAGGACATAGAGAGAGAGAGAATAAAAGAAAAAAAAAAGCATGAAGAATAAAAGACTGCTAAAGATTGAGGGAGGGTGAGGATGGCAGGCAAGAGTGGACAATAATGGACAAGACAGTCGCAAAAGAGATTTAAATTAAGACAGAAAACACTCTTCCTATACTGGGTGAACAGAGAGGCACACAAAGGAAGATTAGTGGGAGAAATGAATAAGTTCTGTGTGTTCGCTTTTAGCTTCTTTATGCACACTCTTACAAGGACACTGGACTCTGGCCTCAGGCAAAAAGCTACTTGGAGATTTTGCCTCAAATAAAATAAAATTCAGCCTATTAAAGCCTCAATAGTAATAAAACTACCAGAGAAAGATGGAAATAGATGCAAATAGTTTATACTTCAATGTCAGCGGTATAGGAACTTAATTTTTTCACTATGCCGCTATCAAAATGTTCTTTAATGAGCCATTTTCAATGTCCCTGCATGTTTCTGTCTCAAGGTTTAACATTAAACAAGCTCAAGTATTTCTGCCTGACTTTTGTGTGGCTCTGCCTTTCAAGGTGGTTCTTTGTTGTCGAGAGAAAGGATGACTTTTACTAATCACTGAATATGTATAATTTAGAGAATCACACTTTAGAGTCAAAACCTACAAAATAAAATTTCCAAGTGCAGATTCGCAATAAATTCAACCTCGGCGTGGCTTTAAACTTTAAACCGTGCTGGTAAGTCCAGGTAGTGATGGGCAAGGACAGTTGGATGTACTAGGGCAGGCTGGGTTTTTAAAAGCTTTCGTTTCGAAGTACATTCACATGTTCTGTCGCAGTTGGTAAAGCTTATATGTCTTTAAGGGCATGAAGAAAATATTTCTCTGAATTTATGTACTATATTCTGACAAAACACTCCCATTCCGCCACTACTTTCTGCACATGTTTTAAAGTTGGTTTAAAAATGATTTCTAAACACAGATTAATTTGGTAATTTTATTAATTGTATAAAGGTAACTACATTTTAAAACTATGAGGAGTATGTCTATGAATCAGCTAACTGCAGGCTGGCTTACTTTATAGACATTATAATCAATTGTTAATCTAATATTAACCTCATATGTTTCTAAAGATGAATAGTAAAAATTATGCTACAGTACTGCTGAATCTATAATATCAAAAATGTAAATGTAGTTAGTCTTGTTGCTTTGTTTCTTTAAATACTGTAAAAATGTGGCATTTTACTAAAGGCTATCATTTCATTATACAATACCCTGTCAGCAATAGACACTATGATACAAAATGATTTAGGTTTGCGTTGCGTGCACCCACCTAGGTCTCCTGTATTATGTTTGCCTTTCCCCGCCAGAAAAGCGAAGCTCTTAAGACCAAAAGAAGAGCTTTTAAAGCAGTTATTGACTTCTGTCTCTT
Source organism: Orestias chungarensis (assembly GCA_032876305.1). Lineage (NCBI taxonomy): Eukaryota > Metazoa > Chordata > Actinopteri > Cyprinodontiformes > Cyprinodontidae > Orestias > Orestias chungarensis. The sequence continues at coordinate 1,271,119 of JAVLVB010001023.1, read as the reverse complement.
CAGCTGACCACCGTTCTGTCCTTGTGCCCACGTTGCCTAGCTACAGAATTGTGGCTACTTTCGGCTGACAGAAGGGTCAAAATGATGTTTAATCTTTACTGCTTTCCTAATGCTTACTAAACAGAAAAAAACACATCTATTACCACAACAGGCACAACATCGCTAATATAATAGTATCAAGTAAATCAATAGTTATTATTGAAATGTTGTCAATTTGGGATGGTTACACCTTAAAAATAAACAAAGAAAAAACACAAAGTGGGATTTTTATAAATGTTTGATAGTCACTGTCCATATCCATCCACAACGACCATCTTCCTTTAAGATTAACAAGTCGAACTACATTCATCCAGACTGACAGACTTCTAAAGAGATTTAATAATCTCAGTAATTATAATATTAACTAATTACACATATCTCCTCTCATTGAAAGTGTTTTATGATTGAAAGATTGCAAATTCAAAATTTATTTGAAGAGCTACATACGTACTATAAGCACTGCGTAATACATTAATATGAGGTGGCCTGTTTAAGTATTAAAGTTTCATTAAGAAAACATTATGGCAACTGCAGACAAGAAGATGTGTGGTGAGTGTTACAACATCATAACGATCAATGACTACAGTATTAATCACTTATGGACTTGTGATTGTATGCAATAATTGATCAGTATAAAAAAGGAGGATCAAATTTTTTTGTAAAAAAATTAATTAGTGGTTATGAGGACACAGAAACAACACAAATAAGAAAGTCACACTTTGTGTCCATAAAAAAAAATAAAATAAAAATTATATTGTCAACTGGAATAAATTGGACAAACAGATTTATTTAAAAAAGCTAAGAAAAAACACCAAACAAACGACAGAGGGGAGTGAGCATCTAGCCTCAGGGAGGAGATGAGTGAGAATGTGTGACAGTGTCTGAATAAAATAACATCTTCTCCTTCATGGCAGCATGTATAGGGGAAACCGTGAAATGTATTACCTTTTGATATCCTAAATTAAGTTGAGACTTCAAATGGAGGATAGAGATGTTCCTATTTGGACGTCACAGTCCTTTGCCTTGCACAGCCCCGTCAGTCTCACCTATTCACTACTACAAGTCCCGTCTCAATTCTAAAGGGACCTGGACAAAGTGACATCTATATATATATATATATATATATATATATATATTCTCTATGCCTGTCAGTCTACCTTTAAATTTACAGTTCTATTTAATCTCAACATTAGTCTCATGGTGCCTCTAGTGTATATTCGTCCTTGCAAAGCTCATGCAAATGCCGTTTTACATACATGTAGAAGAGTAAAAGGTCAAACATTCATAGCTGTGCACTGATATATGTGCCTCTTACTTTGATAAATAACCACAGGCAAATGAGGCAACTTATAAATCAGAGGAGAAGAAAAGCAATAGCCACATTTCTACAGGCAACCCGGAACTCTTATCTGCAGTTATTGTCAGGGGGAAAGTAAAAAGGTGCCGGGACGCTCAGTAAAAAGTACATTATCTGTTAAATTTGGGGATATTTAAGTATATATCCAGTGTGTGTGTGTGTCTTTTTAAACTTGCAATTATAATCCAGCAGTGTTACAATTTTGACTCACTTTTAGATGTTGTTACATTCTAAAAACATCAAAACCAGTATTCTGAATCCAAAATCATAATTTAGGAATAATCTGATCATTGGTAGGGAGGCACACCTCATTTCATAGATATACTGTGAGCGTGTCGTCTTATGAAAATGGATGTAATGAAGTCTGATAATGCAGCACTGTTAACTTAAGCTAAACACTACAATACTCAATGAAAATATTTGATTCCAAACAAAGAATTCCCATTATAAACACATTTATTGATTAGCAGGCTCTCTTGAGATAGAAATAATGTTTGGTAATACTGGATCAACCCCAAGAAAACCTGCATTAGAACAGGTGCAGCACAAAGCTTAGGTGGTAATATACCTCCCAGCTCCCACCCACTCCTGATATCTGAGTTGTCTGAAAAGTAATAAATCTTGACAGACATTCACATCTGGCCCTACACAGCTTTCCCACTATAATAAACTGTAGCTTAATATCAGCTCTTATAGACCCTTCACAGTTCCACTGACACGAGCGCTGTTGTGAAATACAGAGTCCCAAATCTGTGGTTCACATGTTACATCCAGAGAGTCCTATATCAAATGTTAATTTAATCAAATACGGATAAGGCACTGGGTCATTTTATTATTGTTTCAATGGGATATTTGTATTACTGTAAAAATCAAAAAGAGGCTAAGAGATGGAAAAAAATATTTATTAATATGGTACAGACGTAGATTGAGTCTTATCTCTGTAATGTCTCTGTCACAGTAGCTTGGAGAACAAAAACACAAAAGCGGTTCATTATAGGAGAGCAAACAAACATGCACCGTTATGCATGAACTTCTTCAAATAAACAATAATAGGCCAAACAGTGCTGGTTAAATCCAATTAACCCCTCCATTCTGATCCCCGCAATGCATCTCTGCTCCCATCTTGTAACACCAGACCTTCCCGCTACTTTATTACCGCGCATGCACCCCCGCATCCTCTTCCTTTGAGCCCAGTCAAAGCCCTGCTAATGCACCTCCTATAATCAAATCCACCAATCACAGTATTCCGTGCAAAGACCCGTGTCACATGACTAACTGTACATTAGCTCAATGCTTGCTTTAAGTTAGAGCTGTCATTTTGCACTAATGTGATTCCAGATTTTTTTTTTTTTTTTTTTTTTTTCTTTAATGTGATTTGGGAAGTCTGAGCTCTGGCTTCCACGAGTCTCATGCTGAAGCCCTGGTGGGCAAGGCTAATCAGTTTCCAACATTTCTGAGGGAGACAATGATCCCAGTGTTAGCGCTGGCTAATGACAAGCTAACACAATCAACACAGCCTCCCTAGAGGTGAGCTCCGAGCCAAGGCCCAATCTTGCCCCGCCTCCTGTAGGCTCCTCATCCACTTTCCCTACATTACTATGGTGCCTAATGGCCTCTTATTAAGAAGACAGATGGCTGAGAGGTTCTATGTGTTCTTCAGTTACATTCACTCGTTGGACGTGAACTACCTCAACGACAGCTTAAAAACAGTTTAGATTGCCTTCCAACTGTTTCTTTAAATATTTTTTTTAAGGTGTTGCACAACTTGCATCTATTTTTAAAATCACACAAAGACACAACGTATTAAGACTTATAATAATAGAAATATAACATGAAATATAATTTAAAAAAAACACACAAAAAAAATGCTACCTTTGCATGTTTTCATTATGGTTCTAAGAATGAGTAAACTTATAGAGACTTATATGAGAATACCTGAGCAGTCTGGGAGGCTGATATGACAACATGATTATTGTTTATTAAGGTAAAATATGTTTCTTAAGGTTTGTTTTCTGAGCCACAGTGACCCTGTGTAAGAACAGTACAATTGGAGTGATGTGCTCTATTTATAAATGTTTTCCCCTCCACTGTTAAGTAAATAATTTATGTAGCACTTAAAATAATTACTAAATAATGTATTCAATTTCTAATATTTCATTTTGTGCAGAACACCACGTTTAGAAATTAGGAATGCCCTATAAAAAAAACTTCAATTACTATACACATTTAAGTTTGAGCTGGCTTTTGTTGACCTCAAAGGTGCATAATAACTAATATTGCTTTACGCAAAAAATAAAACAAACAAGCACAATTGTGTGAAATCAGTGAACCTTATCAATACACCAGCTAACATGCATTTTTATTCTATAAAGTATATTTCTCTTTTTTTTCATACTGATTAAACAGTGTCTCATTACTCAACAGTATTTTGAGTAAAGTAATCCCTAAAGTTGAATGAGCTCAATTTGAATCGCATATGAACACAGAGCTAATATTTTAAAATCTACTCAAAGAGATAAAAGAAAAAGTTTTCATCATCATTAAAATCTTGTTTTGACTCTTCTGACATTTGTTAATTACTTTCCACTGAGTGGAAATCATAAGCGAGAGTTCCGATATATTTCTTTAAGCTTTCCTCTACTTTGTAGTTATCAGTGTTGTTTTCAGGTCTTCACACGGCTTAGAGAAAATCTGGAAAGATATCTCAGGAAAGCTTTGGATTGAAGGGCGTCGTTTGTTTTATAATCTTGTTATTTGTGTTTCAGTGTTTACATTATTAGTTTGGGGAACACTAATCATGACCACACTTACTTGAATTTCGCATTTACTTGGTCTGCAGCTTTGTGATAGTTCTCTGTGGTGACCTTGTAGAACTGTGCACTCTGTGGAGAAAGAAGAAACAATGTCATAAAAGCGTGATTACATAAAACTATAACTGTCTATATATAAAACTGTCTAAGAAAGTTTTTCGGATTATCATTTATTTCATCAATGACGAGGCACTCCAATTAATTCAATTCTACTATTTAAAATTTTACATAACCTGATAATATAAGAACAAATTAGGTTTTTCTTTACACTATTGTTGCAGGTATAGGGATGGAAAGGGTAAAAATAATCAGATCTCTACTATGGCTAGAAAGTGTGAAATATGGGCTCTTGTGGTTATCCCTTCAAAAGACTGCTGTAATAACAGAGTAGTCCTGTAAGGCCACAAAGGTCGCTAGTCAACAATGTATAGACGAGTGGTCAGCATCCCCTGGTGACCTACAGCAAATGAGCCCATAGCACAACCACTCAACCTAAATTACCTCCTCAAACACAGGCCGATACCCTGTATTCTGGAGCAGCTGCAGAAGCTGCTATATACATTTATAATCACATTGTGAGAGCTTCTAAAGTATGACAGATAGTTTGTTTTAGATTGGTTTCAGTTTTCAAAATTGTTGGTGAATGCATAGCATTACAAATACCCGTTTGTGGGAAAGTGCACAAAATATTCGTTAAATAGTGAAATTGTACTGTTGACAAAAATAATTCATTAAAACAACAAACTGTTACGCAAGTCTTGCTCTTTTTCAAAACATTCTCTTTGTAAGGCAGAAAAAAACGAGCCACAATCATTCCAAAAGACAGACATTACTTCAACCAAAGTATAATCAGTACACTTGTTGAAAAACATGTTTCCTGAAATACACCCACAAAAAATGAGATTGTTCTCCCCAAATATTTAACTGTAAATAAACAGGAAAGCCACAATATCATGAGGATTGATCCTCTTTCGCATCACATGTGAGCTCATGTAATCATGTGCCCACATAGGGTGTGAAATCTTCTTGAAACGTCACAATAAATAGATACAGAGGGGCAAAACAATATCTAGTCCGCCCCAGATTGTATAGGAGAGAATATGGAAGAAAAAGGTAATTACAATGTACGACTGAATAATTTATTTGTAAATTTGAATGAAAAATAAGTATTGAGATACCCACAAACAAGCCAGGTGTCTGGCTCTCACATACTTGTAACACATTTGTTAAGAAGTTATTCTGTCCTCCACTCTCTGTTTGAACTCATTTATCCGTTTAAAAGACACCTGCCCACATACTCAAACTGTCAGACTCCAAATTCCACCATGGCTGGAAACCGCAATGAAAAATAGCACCGGGCTAGGAAAAGTGAAGGGAACATAGGGAAGCAGGTTAGTGTCGGAGCAATTGTAAAAAATAAATAAATAAAACAACAACGGAAGACATCCTTTGAGGTCAAAATGATCATGAGAATGGTGAGCAGAGATACCAGAACTACACAGACAGACCTGATGAATGACCTGCATAGAGCTAGGACCGCAGTAACAAAGACTACCTTCAGTAACACAAACACGGAGACAAACTCAAGTCCTGCAGTGCCAGACGTGTCCTCCTGCTTAAACAAGTACATGTCCAGTCTTGTCTGAAGTTTGTTTCTGCAAAGGGGACAGGACGACCCATTTGTGTTAAGGGAAGAAGGAACCGGACCGTTTACTGTGAGAATTTTAGCCAAAACCTCCGTCCATCAGTAAAAGCATTGAAGACAGGATGTGGATGGAACTTCCACTATCACAATGATCCCAAACACAGAGCTCAGGCAATCAAGGAGTGAGTCTTTAAGAAGCATTTCTAGGTTCTGGAATAGCCTTGCCAATCTCAAGACCTAAACTAAGTAGAGGATTTGTGAAAGGAGTTGAAAGTTTATGCTATCCACCAACAGCCCAAAAACAATAGTCCTCTAGAAGAGCTCTGCATGGAGGAATGGGCCAGTTTGACAAAGTATTGAGCTGAACCTTTGATATTGATACTTATTTTCCACAATAATTTATTAATACATTGTTTCAAAACCCTACAATGTGATTTTAATTAATTGTATTTCTCATATTGTCTCTGATTGTTGAAGTGTACTACCTATGACGACATTAGAGACCTCTCGCGTCTTTCTAAGTGGGAGAACATGCGAAATCAATGATTGACTACGTGTTTTAGCCCGACTATGATTAGTAAACTTATGTTGGAGTTTAATGTCAATGTCAGTATATATACCTTATTTAAAACAAGTGAGTTGGACCAAACTTGCATCACATGAAAAGCAAAAACAAAATAGGAGTAGCCAAACGTCCACTGAATTACATTACAGTTCAACATTAAAAGTTAATCCAATAATTCTAGAGATTAAAATAAAATACTACTGACTTATTTTACTCATCGATTGACTTACTCCTTGACAAAAATGTTATGTTTCAATACAGGTATAGATATTTCAATGCATTCTAAATCCTTAAATAGAGGGCAATGGGCTCCTTCTGGTTTCAAGAAACAAGACAAAGGGTTCATCTGCATTTGATTGAGGCACTTAGGATTGTCCAAAACTGTTGGGCAAAATACCTTTTAATTAACAAAACATTGCTCTGACTTGTACCCAATACCATGCATAGACTGTAAACTGATTGGGTGCTACAGGTAGCCATTTCAATTTCAGATTTCTTTTTTCTACAGCACCTGCACTGTTCCAGGTGATTAATTCAGTTAAGTGCAGAGAGAGCCATGTACCTTATTCCTGTTAAAAAACGCTGATATGAAGTTTTGGTTTGGTCCAACTTACTTTCTGTTACTCTGTTACTTTCAGCTACATGAGAAACCTTAACCTCTCCAAATACAAGAGTGTATTGGTTGCAAGGAGGGCTTTCTGTTTTGCTTTGGTGTTACTTTTAAAAGTTGCACTACAGAACACTGGGTAGTGCGCTTAGTTCTGCACATAAACATTCAGCATGTAAAAGGTTTACAACGGAAATGAATTTCCTCGGTGCATGAGGAAATCCACCAAAACGAAATAGCTGCAGGAGATATTGTCAATACAAAATGTAACTGCTGACTTGACGACAGTCACATATCACGGATTAAGAAGTACCTGCGATCGAACCAGTTTCAGATTATACAGAATAATTAGTTCAAAGGATATGCAGCAATTTAGAATTTCAACATGCCTTAAATTGTCAAAAACGAACACCCACTACACCACTGAAACCGTTTTACATGCTATACAAACTAGCCAAGTGATGGATTTTAACATCCCAGCTTCTTGCTTCCATCTGCGTTAACTTCACCTTCAAGCAAGACAGACATTTATCATAGTTCAGTAAGGATCAATAAGAATGAAGTGCACTGCTGAAAAGATCAATAGTCATGTGATGTAGAGGTAAAAGAGGATGGGACATGACACTGACAAAAGGTTTGATACCAATTGGAGTCCCATTCATTTGGATGGATGCTTTTACAGATGAACTGCAATATCCTGAATGAAAATTACAAAAATAAAATACTGTTTACTAAATAAAGACAATTTGATTATTGTGGAACTTTTTTCCCCTTTTTAAACAAGCTTGCTTAAAGAGGAAAGGACGAAACTGGGATTTTTTAGGCCGGAAAACATCCTCTCCTGGGTGCTGAGATTAAACCCCTGGAAGGAAAGGAGAAAAAGCCTGAGCTTAGTTTGGGTCTGTGTCTGGAATACTAAGTATAACGTAATAACACCTGCCTAAATGGCAGAGCTGGCACTAATCAGCGCACTAATCCACCTGAGAGGACAAAAGCTTGTGTGTGTCAATGATTGCGAGGCAAATTGTATTTTTTTTATGCAGTTGCAAAAACACACAAGCTTTTTCTCTTGAACAGAATATCTTAAAAATCTAAAATAAATAAATAGACACAGCTAAAAGGTAAACCTGCACCCTGGTGGCTGGATATAAACAGGGACTCACTCAACAGTAGAGAAGAGTATAATTTGTGTGGTTATTGAGTGGTCTTAAATTGTGATATCCTGCTGTTATTCCCAACTGATTTTGAGGAAAAACCCCTGGCCTTTTGTTAGCCCAGATAAGACACACACTGAAGTGTCTGGCTGAAAATGTTCCTTTCGTAATGAGGGTTTCTGCAGCTCCAAACTCAACCTTGCTGTTCACTGTTCTGGTCAACTCTGCTCTGTCACTGGATTAACAAGAATGTGCCAGAGTCTGTTACTAGGTAGCTGTAAAATTTGTCTCGTCGTTTTGCTTTCTGGAAGGCTTTTAGCTCAGCCAAAGTAATGCAAAACGTACTGAAATACAGACATAAATTACTAACAAATAACACACATAATTACATGAACTGATGAGTTCTACCTCTTAACTGCTGCTTAGCAGGAATGCCTTACAAAGGATGAAGCCGCACATGAATTGATATTAAGCTGCAATACAGAGATTTCTGTCGTGTGAATTACTAGCCCATTCGATTTTACTGTTTCTGTTCACAAAAAACCCTAATTTTAACTTTCTATTTAAAGAGTAAACCAAATTAGGGTCAGGAATAACAGGTATGACACCTGTTTCAAGTTCAAACAAAACCTACTTTTATACACAGCTGCCTGATACCTTTTAAAATTAAGTTTGAAGCAGTTAAAGGAATTCACAGTGAAATGCAAAGATTTATAAACCATGTATGGAATTTTAAAATGCAACTTATAAATACATAGAAATAATAGGAAACCAAAAAGGAAACAAAGTCTATCAGAGTCTGGACAAAACATATTATAGACTTTCATTTAAAAAAATTAAAAAAAAAGTTTCAAGAGACTCCCCAGCTTAAGCCCAAACCAGACATACCTAAAACAAGACTTTATCAGCAAGCAGTCATTGGGAAGGTACTTTAACAATTGTAATCTGTAAATCCCTTTTGAAGTCATTAGCTACGTTTGCATGCTAATGATTAATTAGAATAAATGGCCGATCTGAATAAAAATGTGTAGTGAAAAAGTTCCAATCAAAATATATTCTCAGGTTCAGCTCAGTCTGAATGAAATCGTAATCCAAATGGGAGGATTAATTTATCACTTAATGACCCAAATGGTGTGCATTTAAATCCTTGTTCTGATCAAGTAATGATTGACAACATGTCAACAAGCCACATGACGTCCTTTAGTGGCAGGACACATATTTGCAGGAGAACAACTGGTCTGTTGCCACATTTAACATGATTATCACAAGCAATGCCGCCTAAACAGCTCTCAGAGCCTGATATTTTGGCCCATTCGATTTTTTTACTGTTGGATTTAGTTAATACAGTCAAAAGACTTGCACCAATATCCTTGCATTAATAAGGACAAATGAAACCAAGAATAAAATCCCCCTCACACCAAACTAATGTTATGTAGTTCTGGTGGCTCCGACATTTCTCGCTTCTCCATTGCATGCAGGCTTGTTCTACGGAGAGAAAGGTCAGTTTCCATGCAAGTCAAGCAGCAGACAGGAACCGTGTTTTAGGGGTTTTAATTCGTATCTTCATAATCTAGATTTTGGGTATATTCCAATATGTGTCAAAAATTCCTAAAGGGAAGTTCTCCCCATGTTTAAAATACATTTAAATCCAAAACTGCTTTGTTTTCTTTATATTAAGCTATGGACCAGAGTTCTCATACTTCAGATGTTGGGGTTTGGAGTCTTGTAACCTTTTAATGTTTCATCTGCACCTGAATGAAATTGCTGGTCATTGCTACCTCCTCGGCATGCAGCAAGGTTCTACAAAGTACTGCTACAGACCTAAATATTTGATTTAGCAGAACATTTCTGAAAACAAGCCCCTGAATACTAACAATTCAGACCCCAGCTACTGACTTTGCAGACGCAATGATTTCTTTAGTACAACCTGGATAGTAAAGACCCGCCAATTAGCATTTTTTTATTTTTTATTTTAAATCTCACTTCAGGTTAGTTTGTCCCAAAGCTCTTGTATGTAAACTTTGGACCTTCAGTTGAAAAACAATAACTCTACAATCAGGTCCCTGTAAATGTCACAATAATGCTAAACCATCACTAGAGTGAAAGAGAAGGAAACATAACTAGATACCTTTAAAAAAATGATTTTAGTGTTGCAGCTGAGGCAAATTACTTACAAGACAGTTTTGTGTGGAGTAAATGAAATGCAGCAAAAAATATAAATATATAAAAAAACAGCTCTCTCTTTTTTAAATAAACCTGTTGCTGAAAAAACAAACATGTTGAGTGAGATATTTAAGAAAAACAAAGGAGTTGCGATTAGGAAAAAGAGGCGGGTAGAGTAAGAGATGACTGTATCGTGAGGCAGAGATTGAGATAGATGTCATCACCGTTTCCTAATGCTCTTTCGCTCCAGTATTTCTTCCTATCATAGAGATGTGGAGCTTTGCTATGAGACGGCAATTGCCACTGAGATTGTCCTCCAGAGGACAGCAAAAAAAAAAAAAAAAAAAAAATCCAATTCCATCATCATACAAAGAAGTTTCTTTCTTTTCTTTACAAAAAAATGAAATTGAGGCATTCTGAGAAAAAAAAAAAAGGTAAACGGGGGGGGGGGGTGAGAGTGATAGAGAGATGGATGTGGAGGGAGGAATAAAAACGATTTGGTTTAGGAAAGAAAAAAAAAAGCATTGGCAAGTTGATTGTTAAATATGAGATTGTTCTACTGCAAAGGCAGGTATATAGTGAAAATTTAATAAATATATAGATATTGTTTTCAGGGGCTATTTGGTGGCTGTGGCCCCAATGAACGGTAGCAGTGGAGGCAGCAGGCTCAGCTGTCTGGGAGCCTGGTGATGGCCTGTCACTGGAAGCTCCTCTGATGAATGGCCATGTTGGATTGGAAGAGACATACAATATATATCAGACTTACATTCTATCTCGCTCCTTCTTGCTCTGTTTTGGTCCCTTTGACTGTTTTCGTCGGTGCTGTACGATGCTGGGGAAATCCTGGGTAAACGGGAGCAACTGAGAACAAACGAAGGGATCGAGCTCGTCCGAGATAATGTTCGGCTAGCCGTACAGTGTGAACAAAATGTAATTTTGCCAATCTATGTGGAAAAAGAGACAGATTTGTAGCTGAGAAGTATTATGTTCTAATAACTGCAGGGCAACAATTGGATGGAAAAACTACAGCTGCGTTTGACGCCCACTAATTACCTTACTTCCTCTCGCAACTCAATGGCAAATTTTGTGACAGAATTAGATATTTTTTTTCTTTTTCTAAATCTTTCCTTACAAGAGAAAAACAGGCCAAACATTTTAAAATCATAATATTTTGGCAGGTACAAGACTGTATATAATTGTCCTTATGATCTATTTTGCCTTAATTGTGTCAAGCTAAGCTGCAGTTTTATTGATTCAAAGCAATTACCCAGATTACTGACAAGTTCAGAAGTTTGGGATTTTTGGATTTTCTTTTTGTCATTGTTTTACTCCGAAGTTAACAATAATATGGAATATCCAGTCATAATTATATAGTCATATTAAATAACCTTTTGATGTAACGTCAACTGTACGGTCATTGTTTGGCTTTTTGCCTTATATCTTGAGCCAGCCAGGACACATGTTAAGAGTTGGGCCTGGTCTCTCCACCACTTGTATCACAACCATCGGCATGAAAGGATACTAGCTGCAAGCATGTTAGAATTTGTTGTTTGATTTAGAAATGTTTCATTAAGGCTGGAAAAGTCTAAAATAAATTATGCAATTTTGCATTTTGAAGTAGATGTTCTGTCCGCACACTATGCTGCTACACTATGTATTACAACTACATATGTAAGAATTATATATCTAGTTCCACTAAAACTTAGTTATATGTGGATTTTACATCAATCTACTGCAAAGCTCTTCGCTGCAGTCTCTGCAAGAGTCCGCTTTCCAGACTAGCCATTATTCACGCGTTATGTAAAAATGATTACATGTTTATGTGCTATATATGAACTATGAACGAGTCATTGGTTTTATCCTTGTGATAAAACCACATTACAAACAAACAGTTTGACCTGGATCAGTACACTCCCAGTTTTACGTTGCATCTATTTCAATGTCTGCCTGCTCGTTTTGGAAAATTATGCAAAAGATTCTTTCTTTCCTGTGTTGATGCCTTACTCCAGGAGTATTCTATCACCTGTTGTTATTTATCATCATGTAAAGGGGATAACAGTTAGTACTCTGAAATATGATACATAAACAGTGACTTTAACCTAAAGTAAAGGAGAAGCAGGGGGAATAAACACAGGCTGTCCCAAAATGTGCAATTAAACCAAAAAGACAAAACAACAAATAATGTCCAAATACACCCCATATAAAGCCCTAGATATAATCACAAATTTAGGAAAACATGCTCAATATGGATAATCTAATCCTAACCTGGCGACTATGATTCCCCTTATGTAGAGATTTTTTTTGAAGAGTTTTATTATTATTATTATTTTCTTTTAAAGAAATAAATCATTCATCTCTTAATACTTTGTTTTTCACAGTTCTTGTTTTAAATCGAACCGTATTTTCAAACACAAAGGAAGGCTTTTTAACCTTTTCCTCAAGCTGTTTTGTTTTCCATCAGTTGTGACATTTGTTCTTTTCAAAGCTTTTGTCTTTTTTCTTTCTTTTATTTATGTTTTCCTATATTGTCTCTCAAATGCCAATTTATCATAACGTTTAGACCCATCTTTCCAGTTTGTCCTGTTTATTATCTAATCACATCATTGCTCGACTTAAAACCCAACGTTTGTCCTTAACCCTGTCCTTGGCGTCTGACTATTTCTTTCTGTCTGTTTCGCTCTTTCCATCTCTCTTTCAATCTTGTGCTTCTCTTTTGAGGTGTGAATGCATTTCGTTGACACTTTGATCTAAAGGATATTGACCAGAGGCCAACATGGCTGATGGATGACTAGTGCTTAAAGGTCGATAATCTCCACGCTCGTCGGGGCTCATCATTTTTACTATCTGCACAAAATGAGCTCCTGTATGCGAAACAGTATGCCAAGTGATGTAATAACCAAATAAGTGTTGTGGGAAAAAAAAAAAAGAGTCAATCTTGGATTTATGGATGAATCACTGACAATTCAAAATGGAACTGGCTTGTATCAAATTTTCATCAGACTTTTGGGGTGAGGGATAACCTGATGTAATCTAAAGAGATCAAAAGAGAATTTATATGACCACTGATTGCAGAATGTCTTGCAAGTAATGAGCAATAACCCATCTATATGATGAACTTACATATGTGATTCTCTATGTTTTGAGCCTTGCTCTTAGATGTAGGCACATTCAGTTTAAACCAGATACCTAAATATACTATAAAGATTTTTTTTTTTACTCACTGCCTGGCACTAAATCAAATGAAATCTTTTCTGATTCAGATAAGTCAGAATAACAAAAAAAGTATGTCTATCAAACAATGGAATAAAAAAAAGTTTAAAGATATTTTCTAATACTAAATACTACTTTTCAATTGGGAGGTTTACATACATTAAGGCAGTGTTTTTCAACCACTGTGCCAGGGCACACTAGTATGCCGTGGGTGATCGTCAGGTGTGCCGTGGAAATTATCCAATTTCACCTAATTTGTCTAAAATTATTTTTTGAAATAATCTGCCTATAATTTACCAATGTGCCATTTTCGAGTGTCTGTGTTGTAGTAGTGACTAGCAGTGTAATCTTGTAATTTCCTTATCACTAGATGGTTATAGGTACATGGCATTATACGTTAAAATAAGAGATAAAGAGAAATACATTTATGTGTTTATTTGGTTCATATTCAAGACACTTTAATAAGAATTAATTATATTTAATATATTACATATTTAATATATGCGACTATAGAGCATCATTTGTTTACATTTTTGGTTGGTGGTGTGCCTCGTTATTCTTTCAATGAAAACAATTTACCTTGGTTTAAAAAAGGTTGAAAAACACTGCATTAAGGATTGTACCAAACTACCAAATTATTAAAGGCATATTCAGTTGCTGAAGTCGATGAGCCAGTAGTTGTTATATCCTTGGATGCAGAGGAGGCGTTGGAAAAACTTGAAAGAGGATTTGCTTTCCAGATTCTAGAAGTAGATGACTAAAGTGGTGTACAAGTACTCTTGGGAGGTTGATCAAAGTCATGGAAGGGTGCAGAGGTAGATGGAGCAGAAAATACACATGCAATAGTCTTCCAGCAAGCGATAGGTTTAATCTTTTTCTTAGGTGGCATTTTGTGTTCTACTATTCCTGCTTACTTAAGGAAAAACGGGATCGTGTCGGAAGCGGGATGCACGCACAGAGCATGACTATTTATTTCACTACATCATGTCCGCTAAACATTAAAACATCATTGATCTGAGTGAACATATTGAACAGTCAAAACCTGAATTTAACTAAGAAAAAGTTTGTATTGTTATTGTTGCAATCAAATCCACGTTTACCGACTAGTTGTTGTATTGCAGGGGTGCCTACAATTTTCTAGCCTGCGAGCTACAGTGGCCCAAAAAATAACAAATCCTAAGGGATCTACCCACATAAAAAATGCACAACCCCTATTTATTTTATATTATTTAACTCATTATTATTGTATATTTTGTGCTTTTAGGATGAGGTATATTTGAATTGAATTTAACTTTAATCTATAACACATATTAGTTTGTCTTGCATAACTGCATTAACCCCCTCTGGAATGTGTCTGGTTCAACCCAAGCACAAACAGATGTGTTGGGCGCCCCGTTGCAGTGCCTAAACTAGCATCTCGCGATACCGTGCTCAAAAGGTCATGTTGACACTGAGTTAATGGCAAGAGCGTTGAAACAGCTCTTGTCAGGTGCGCTGATGTTTCTTTTAGCTAGTTACTGTGATTTTAAACAAAGGTTATTGTTCAAAATGAATCATTTTCCATGACAAAAATTAGTTGCGTGCCTAGGGCGCATAGATGGTAATTTACTGCGTCATTTCAGATTTTAATGCGTCAGAAACGCAGGACGCGTAACAAACCAAAGGTTGCATTCATAGCCAATGGCAAATGGTAATGACATTAAACAGACACTTCGGGCCCAACAAGAATTCAAACAACTACTTATTTACACTGATGACAGTTTAACAATTATCCATTTACAATATTTGCATATTTGATATTTTAAAAAAATAATCATAAAAAATAAAAAAATATTATGGCCATACCATTATCTGGTATGGTTTATGTAATTCATGGTATGTAAAAAAAATGATAATATAAGGGAAATAAGATATCAGAGAATTATACTCAAACACGTTTATGGTAAAAAAAAATCTCTAATCTTAAATATTAAAAACTAATTAACAAAACTTCTGTTAAATAAAGAACAACTAACAAACACTAAGAGAATCCAGGCAATATTTTAAATTGTATTAAATAAACGAAGCATTCCCTTATAAGAAATGGAGGAAAAAAAATGCCTTTGTTAATTTAAACAAACAGGAAAAAGGTGAACTTTAATTAGAAAGTGATGGGAGAAGGTTAAAACTAAATAAGTAAAAAAGCAACCTGACAATTCAAATACAGTCCAGATACATATCTGGTTTCATCCAACATACTCCTAATTCGCAAATTTTATAAAAAAGTTTTGAAAGTATTAGGTTTATAATGTATTCCAATAGTAGTAGCGTGTAAGTGATTCTCCTCCACAATGTCTTTGCAACAGCATATAATTTTCATGTGGCTTCCACTATAGGGAACGTTTGACTTTTTGCACCCTCCAAAGGCGAGAAAACCCTTTCCCAGCAGGATTGTATAATTTTAAGCACATTAAAAAGGGCATTATATCCTCACTGAGACACATGTGATTTGAGAGCTATATGAAGGCAGACTTTCTGAGAACACTTTAACAGAGCATTTGACCCTGGTTCCCTGCCTTGCAGGCGGCTCTCACAGGGACCAGCGTGGTGCGGTCGTTTGAAGTGAAGAAAGCGTGCCACCTGACCCTTGTTCCAGTCCATTCGACACAAGTATGTCAGAAAAAAAATCAGGGTTGTATCACTGTCAGGAACAGGAGGATGCATATAGAGATTAAGATTTACCCTTCTATCCTTTAAGCAAAAGAACAGAACCTGAAGCCTAAAAGGAGCAAAAAAGATGATGCAAAGAACAGCAACATATTTTATACTGGGAAGCATGCAGATTTTGCGTTGAAGATTTATATTACAACAAAAAAACAATAACATAAAGTTGGATTTTTTTAATAAGATAAATTTCTCAGTGACTACAAAAGGTGAAGCAACAGCCTTAAATGCTGCATAAATCATATTTACACAAAATAAAATTAAAATTAATTAATCCACTTTAACACTCAAAATAAAAATAAAGACTAAAAAAGTTTTGGCGAATACAGTAAATTTGTCCCAAGTTTTTTTCTTACGAATATTTTCCCGCTTACCCGTTCCTCTAGGCGAGCCACCTGCTCCCGGTAAAAAGCATCCTGCTTCTTCAGATCAGCTTCCCTGGCCTCCAGCTGCTTTGCCTAAACACGCAGAAAGAAAATACATCCATTAAGTCCTCTAGAAATTATAGCGATACTTTCAATACTTTGTATATAAGTATATAAAAAAACAAAGATGATTATCTGATTGTTTAATATCAAACCCTTTTTTTGTTGAAACATATACTTAACTGTACGAGAACATCAAAAACGACCACTCTAATGTTCTTTGACTTGAACCAATCCTATATCATCTTATGATCGATTTTGATTGCCTTTGGAAATCTAGATCCCTTTATTCACACGTGGTAAAAGGTCCAGTTAGTCATAAAAAGAAATTCTGTCCATGCACAACGTAAAACATAGCCAGATAAAATGGACGGTCATATTAAATAAATCACAATATTTCAAATACATACAGAGAAATTACACACAGACTGTCTATGAAATTTATCATACAAATTGGAATTATATTAATGATTATATTACAATGTATAAATATTTAGTAGAGATAAATGCAGTGCACCGATACACTTAAGCATCAAAGTGAGAAGAGTCTGGTTGTGCCTGGGCATGTTCTTGTGCTTGCTCTTCAGTCAAACTATCAGGACAAGAAGATAGCATCACTTTTCAGGGCAAACGGGTATTGTGTTCTGCCATATAAATTTACCCACGCTACCTATCTTTGCTGTCCTCTCTTCTACTGTGACCTTCACCAAATGTACGATTGACTTTCTCTGTGACATATTGCACAGATAACACCTGATATATCACCTCTCACAGGAAAAAAATACACAACATCACCTTGTGCAAGGGGCCAAAGACTAAGCAATAGATATTTACCGGTCAACACAGTACTGCTAGATAAAAGAGAACATAATTACCTAACTAGCTGAACTAAATCAAGACCCAGGACCAAATTTGGAAACTATAAAGGCAGCTATGAGAAAGAAAAATATTACCAAGTCAAACAAGCTAAAAGGGAAGAAGTCTGTAGGAGAAAAAAAAACTCACCTTCTGCTCAAGTTCCTGAATAAGGCAAGCATTGGAAAAGAAGCGCAAGGAGACACTGATTTATTCCTGTCTTCAAAGTGACATTTTGAAAAAGGTTTAGTATTCAAATGCCAGGAGTGACTGGCTGCCACACTGTTCTGCCTCAATAATCATATTTCATCCTTCAAGTTTAAACTGGCAAATACACAGGCTAGTCCATGCACCATTAAAACAAGTGCGATTTACAATATTTCGAAAATGTGTGGCTACTTAAAGTTACACACAAGAATCCTGCAGAGGAGTTTCGTATTAGAAAAGCAGTCACACAAGTTTAGCCTTCAAGCTACTGGTTTGAACACCATAGGAGGCTTGGGAATAAAACAAACAAAACTAAAAAACAACGTATAAAAAAGGCCTTAGCCCATCCAATTTTCACTACACCAATAAAAATCTTATGTGTACACTCGACACACTGCAGGCAAAACTGCATGCTGCATGCATCGTGATGAGGAATCTTGGAGAGGACATATCCGCACACGAGATGAGTAGGGGGGGTGGGGGAGTTTCAAAGTCAAGGGGATACTCCGAGCTCTCTCTAGAAGACTGAGACAGAAAACACTGTCGCAAAGGCAAACACCTTCATTACAGTTCCAGACAGTGAATAAAACCAACCCCAGGGCAACCCTTTATCACAATCGAGGCAATACTCAGCAACACAGCAGTAGGATCGAGGTGCTGATGTCTCCACTGTGTCCTCGAAACGACCCAACATCACAAAGCTTTATTGCTCTGGTCAAACTGTACCCTCAGTCGTGTTTCCCTTACGGCTAGTGTTTTTGTTTATTCTGTGCACAATCAAAATCAAGTCAAAGTAATATCACAACCGTAGTGATGGGTAAGTGCGCCTTAAAGTTACACCTTAAGAAATTATAGAGTTACTGCACCAGAAAAAACCTGTTATCGATTCTGAGCCTGCAATCACTGCCTCTAGGAGAGGATGAAAAAGTTTTCAAGTGTCTCGATTATCTGCAAAGGTGCCAAAAAAATTGTCTCCACTGAAACAGCTCAATTTAGGCTGGAGGAACAGAGGGGATGACGAGGAAGGAGGGGGGGGGATAGGCGCCGGAGTGGTATATTGTCAGGAGTGTGCACAAACCCAATGTTTTGGTGGTAAGCGGTGACTAAAGGTGCAGATTTTAACAACCAATGGAAACAGTCGCGCAGATGCGGAGACGCAAACAAAAAGCTCAGACACTGATCGGCAGTACACAAATCATCACAGGCGCGCACACAGCAGCCTGAGCAGCTGTACTCACAGAGAGCGGAGATAAATCCATGCCAAAGGGGGCGACTAAAGGGCTCATTAAAACAGGAGAGGTGACAGAAACGAATGCAGAGGGATTTCTTTTTAAATTTCACTTTTGTCAAGAGTCTATGGGAGTGTCCACATGTACACGCACCAGTGCACATGTTCATTTCCACAGGGACAGGTTGACCCTCCCTTTCGATGACACCCACGGCCCAGACCCACACACATTATGTTGGGATTATCACGGATTAATCCCATTCAGCAGATTTTAAAGATAATCTAATCACAGTTCAGGTCAAACAATGGGGTAGATGTTTGCACTGACCATATACTCTGTCATCAGTTTTTCATCTGTGATGCCTGTACAGGCTATCCATGTAACATTTAGTTTTCTCTTCCTGTTTCAGGTTTAAATGTCCGACGTAGCTAAGAGTACTGTAGTAGGTGATTAAGAAAAATATTCATCAATCTAAGAGTTTGCTAATAACTGTGCACACTGTCTAGGTTTAAATGTAACAAAACGTTGGTGTAAGTAATTTGGCAAGTCACTGTAAATCTTTAAAAATCACAAAAAACTATAAAAAACCCAGAGGTAAGTAAAACAAAACACCTGGAGCTTCCTTGACTCTAAGGTAAGCAGATGGGCCATTCTCATTCAACTTTACCTCATTTTCTTGCACGGCAACCCCCAACATGGAAAAATTATACCCACGGATGGCATAAAATTTTACAAGAGCATTTGTGTTACCTTTTACAGCCCAGGAAGTAATTTTAATAATAAACATTTTTATTCTATCCCTTCTCCAATTAGGTACAAATGGCTGGGGGTGACACGCAGCTGAAAGTGAGACCACGGTAGTCAGATTAAACGAATCATTTAGGCTCGGTGATCGCCTCTGTGAATATCAATTAGCGGGGCGCTGAATAATTAAGGACAACTGCATTTTTTTAATTAGCCAACTGCCGCAGTTTGAGCGTGGCACGGGGCTGGGAAAGAGGAGGAGGAGGAGCAGAAGCGAGGAGCTGAAGCTGGGAGAGCTATGAGAACAGGTGGATTTTGCAGCGTCAGCCCTCGTCCCCTTACCTCCCGCCTACCCACCGGCTGTTTCCTCGCTGAATTGCTCCTCTTATAGTCCATTTTCCCTCACACCTTCTTTGTCGTTTCAAGTGCTCTGACATTTGCTTCTTTCCCCCTCCACAGTGTCTGAAAGGACTGGAATAAAAATAATCTTTACTCATCGGCAGTACTAAAGTCTGAAGATATAGCATGTGTGTGAAATCTAGATTGTATGGCAAGGAATGGGTCTCTTTGCAATAGAACATGTTTGTAGAAGAGGTCTTTTCACCCCCTGATGCAATACATTGGCATATGTTCTAGCTAATGTTAAATTAACTAAATATACCAGAACGACAATATAAAGGCAAAATTTCTCAAACAAGTCGGTCACACATTTTCCAACATTGGATTTATATTTCTTAAAGCCTCGAACGCAGCACAGTTTAAGGGTACAGCATAATTTACTTGGCTTTCAGGTGACCAACCAATAAAAAACTACTTCTATTTTAATAGCTTCACAGATTGTAAATTGGAATTTTTTCTAGACTTTGACTGGCCCTTTAAAACCTAGAGTTTTCTTAATGTGAGTTTTGTTGTATGTTTATAGTCAGCATAGTTCTGCAAAACTAACTTCTGACCAACTTTGAATTATTTTGCAATTTTAAGAAGGTTTCCTCTAGGATTGCCTTTTAATTAGCTCAGTTCCTCTCCAATCAGGTCTAAGCAGCTTCTCTGTCCCTACCGCTCAACTGCTATTGCCCAGTATGATGGTGTCAACAACTTGTCTGTTGTAATGATGCGTTTGAGGTGCTATGTGGTATTCGTTTTCTTCCAGAACTTATGTTTATGCATGTAGGCCAAAACAGCTGCTTGCCTCATTTAACCAGACCATTTTCCTCCAAGTTTAAAATCAGCTTCAAGGTTAGCAGGATCCTGTAAGCCAAACTTGGCTGTCTTTCCGTAATGGGTTTCTTTTTGTCACTCTTCCACAAAGGCCACATTTTTAAAGTACACATCTAATAAATGCACTGTCAAAAAATTGTCTCACTTGAGCTGCAGCTCTTGGCAGCTGCACTGGCGTTACCATGGGAATCACAGGTTCTTCTCTGATTAAATTGTTCCCTTCCCTGGCCAGTCAGTTTAGGTTACTGACCATGTCTTGGTAGGTTTGGCTATACTCTATTTACAGATAATGGATTGAGAATTGCTCTCCGAAATTTGAAAGCTTTGGAACCACTGGTTTGAACTTGTCCAAAGACTCTGTTTACAACCTATGAGGCCTTCATTAAACAGGGAAACAACAAGCCACTTGTAGATAACTGTTTATTTAGTATGCAACTTCTAAAAGCAATTGACTGGACCAAGGTTTATTTAGAAATGTTGTAATAAACCTTTAAGCTTTGAAAAAGTTAATTCAGTATGGATTCTTTTGCAAAGCACTGTTATTTCCAGGAATATTGTGTCCTTATTTTAAAGCTTTATTTTTATTTATTTAATTTTTATTTTCATTTTTAGCAAAATTCATTTTAGACAAAGCAAAGGAATAATGCATTACTTTACAGGAGAAAAGTGCACAGACTATATTTTTCATTTAACAGCTCAATGACAGAAACCCTCCAAAGTAATAAAATGTAGGTCTTTCTGTTTCAATGTGTGCCTGCCAGATCCTTATAAATCATGATAGGTGAAAATAATTTTCGAGATGTCATGATCAATACAGAACAAATCAAATCTCTTCACATTAACTAACCACATATCATCCATAACCTTGTTTTCTTTTATACCCCTTTCTGCCAGCATCATCTCTGCCTTGATTCACCCCTGTCACCAGTAGCATCATAATCAATGCTCCCTCACAGTATCCGAGTGCGCATTGCAGCCCGGTGGGTCAGAGCTGCTCACCAGGGCCCATCTATCACGCTCACGTGCGACAGGAGCCCATGACAAACTAATACTCAAGCCGTGAGCAGCAAGTCCTGCACGATCCCACTGGCAGCGGAGAGGTCACGGGGGCAGAACAATACGACCGTGCTCTGGTGTTAATTAGCGCAGTAGAGGTGTAGGTGGCGTGTGGAAGGTTAGAGATGGATGGAGGGAGAAAAGCGAGGGTTCACAGGGTAGACAGGATGAAACGGCGGATGGTGGCTGGAGAGGGGGATTCAGGGTGAAAATGGAATATGGATGACAACCGAGCTGGAAGAAGAGAGGGCTTCTTCTGACAGCTGTTGGGGAACATTTCACACTTCCAAGACATCAGAAGAGAGGTTTGATGAAAGGCAGGTTCTTACTTTTCTGTGGTAAAAGAATACATCAAACTTTTCTCCGTGATAACCCTTGGGTCGTTGCAAAAAGGAGCAACGGTAACATTATCTTCAAAATCCATGACCAACAAAGTAAATTTTAGGAGACTGTATAAAATAATATTACCTGACCTTACTAGGTAATAACCATAAGATATTTAACATCGCCAGTTCGTAGCAGAGGCCGTAAAAACACAATGGAGGTCATTCTCTTTTGCTGCTTAATAATCATCATAGGGATTTACTGAGCACCAGTAACACTCAGGTTCATGGCCTGCTATAAGTCTCCATCAGAGATTTCAGGAGTAAGGGCGATAAAATCATGTCCGTTATAGTGTGGTCACTTAATAGGCTTAACACTGATTAACACTGACAGACACCTCCTCCAACCTAGAGATCAAATGCTGATTAACCCGCTATAGTAAGGTACAGCATCATCCATTAAGGGATGTTGTACCTGATGCATAATGAGTCACTTTTATTTCAATTCAAATCAGTTGAAAAATACTAATTAATCCAAACATGAAATTAAAAGGTTGTTGTGTGTCATATCCGAACTTCTTTAAAAATCAGCTCTAGTTACTGAAGAATGTGGGCAGAGAGAATCTCCTGTGGTGGATTCGATAACTGCATATCTGAAGAGGCCTGTTGTTGTTTAGCAGTCTAATGAGGGGAATGCTCAAGGTTGGGTTTTATTTCAGTATAATTTTAAAAAAAATGGAACTAAACATCCAGCTACTGCATTGTTTGCAAAGCATTACAAGCAAGTTGCTAGCATTTAAAATAGGGATGCAGCGATACCACTTTTTTTCAAAATGAGTAGCGTACGAGTACTTGCATTTGAGTACTCACCGATACTGATACCGAATTCCTATGCCATTACACATATGGTTACTTTTTTTTTTTTCCCACAGATATTGGTATTTGAACAACATTCCCTATTATGTGCAAACATACAGTACAAACACAAATTTAACAGAATTGTCAAATACTGAAATGCTTTTTTGCGGTACTGAGGACAGCGACTCAGTGTGGTGTGGTTTCTGTGCCGCGAAGGTTGCGGTCGCGAAGCTGACTGGGGGAGCAATGGTTGTGGCCGTGTGTGTGTGTCTCAGGCGCGCTCGCTCATGGGTTCCCCGGGCGCGCGATCAATTCTGACAAACTGCTCGCGCTCGTCTCTGTGTCTGCGCTCGCGGCTCTACTGAAATGTTAGTGGGTCTGAGAGTATGAATCAACTTTGTGTATCTGGAAGGACTTATTTAATTGGATGAAAAAGGCCAGTCTTTAATTAGCTGGGAGCGTGGCTCATTTGCATATAATGTCGAGTTGAGGGCGTGGACGTATGCCCGGTATCGGACCGATACCCAATACCAGTATTGGTATCAGTGCATCACTAATTTAAAATGAACAACACTTCTTGATTAATGCTTCATGTGAACAACACTGGTTTAGTTGGTGTTCTGTTGTTTTTTATTTGTTGCACGCCCTGGTTTGAACAATTATCTATCCTGGGTTATGACCATTGAAAATCCCCACCCTGCAGTACAGCATGAATATTTTTTAAATAGATGGATGGATCCAGAATATGGGATCTATGATCAGGAAATTATGTTCATAAAATTCTTAAAAAATATTGTCAGACACCTTAATATGCATTTTTATATTTAGTAGAATAGCAATGACAAAAAATCCACAAACAAAACTCCTGTGTATAAACTCCTGTGACTGTTGATGATTTTCTTTTTTCTTCTACAAAACAAAACAAAAAAGTTAATACAGTGAACCCTCGTTTTCCGCGGGGGTTACGTTCCAAAAGGAACCCGTGATAGGCAAAATCTGTGAAGTAGAAACCTTTCTTTTTTTTTTTTACAATTACTATACAATGAAATACTCCATACTACATTGAAACCAAAGAACAAAACCTTTTTACAGGCACGAGCATTTGTTTAACCATTAAAAGTACTGTATAAACGTTTTTTTTTTTTTGTTTTTTTTTTTACAAATAACTACTGTACTGTAAAATAGTCATTTTAATCATCAATACAGACTGGAGGCTTCAAGTTGCGGAGATCACCACCGCGACCCAAGTCATTGGATTAGAACGGGAGAAAATGAGAAATGATTAGAAAAAAAAATACACAGTACAGTAGGACAAATAGTGACTTGTGTATTTCACTGCTCTTGTGACTGAGCCGCTGCATCACGAATCCGCTCTGTAGCGTTGATTTCTTCTAAAGCCCACGGTGCAGGTGTGTTTTTTCGAGAGAAGAGCATAGTTATCGGTAGTTTTTGTTGCTCTTCTTCTTCTGGGCGAAAAGATATAAACCGACATGCCACCAATTTGCAAACTTAAATTTGGCAAGCTGTTTTACGTACCTGTACATATTAAACCGCAACGTTATTGACACACAGGTAGGGAAGAAGCGGAGAGACTGTTTTGCCAATCAGAATGCAGAACACAATGCTCGATGCAAATCCGTGAAGCAGCGAGACCGTGAAAGGTGAACCACGTTATGGCGAGGGTTCACTGTAATGAAAATAGAAATTTAAAAGCGTCATGTGAATTATTTTCGTTAGGGATCTTTCAGTGAAGTAGAAAAAAGCAACGACCCATAAAGTCAAATTGCAGACCTTCCTAGGACAAGGTCCAAAGGGCAAGGCATGTAGAAGGTCAATGTGGGCGTATTATTTTTAGCACATGTATCCTGATTACAGACCGTTTGCTGCCAATTCAGATGAAGCTGAGACAGGTGGTGCAATCAACCCAAACAATTGCACTTTTTTATTGTTGGTGCAAATATTAAGATGTTTCCTGTGACTGAATTAGATAGATGAAACCTTCATCCCAAAAAATTATGTTAAAAGCAAACAAGGGAACAGATGTCAAAATGATTTTCTTTATACTAGAAGACATTTTAAGCCCCTCAAGCTTTTGTTGGAGATATTACCAATCCTCTGTGAATGGACAACACAAACATCTGCTTGCTCAAAGATTGATTCACTGGATGATCGGGCGCCTGTGGTGGGAACTGATTGATTGATCATTTTGTGGCGGGGGGTTGTTTTTTTCCATCACCCTGGGGAGAGAACCTCTGGAGGTCCCAAGTCATCTGTCACATCCAACACGAAGGAAATAGAAACGATAGGGGAAGCTGGGGTTCATTACAAAGCCACTGTGGGGTATGCACTAAGGAAAATTAAGCAATCTGGGAACTTGGGGTATGCCTGGGTAACATAAAAGAGGAAAGGAAGGTGGTGGACAAAAAATAAATACATTTTAATAATGGCAAAGTTTAACTAAATGCAGCAACCAAACAAATATCTCTGCTAAACTAAAGGCTCTTAAAGCCTTTAGTTTAGCCTAACAAGTCACCAGAGCATAGAAAAAAATAAAGACACAAAAATCCCTCAATTTATTAGAAAATTAAATGTTCAGTTTTGGCAAATTATACCAGCTCAGTCCACGAAAGAACCAACCCGCAATTGAAATGGATGTTTTTCGACATTTAATAAGTTATGTGTCTGAATTTATGGCTGTTTAAGAGTACTTTTGAACCAGACATTCACAATGGCGTAACAAATCAATGTTTACTGGCTGTTACCCCACTTTTAATATTAGTCATTGGCCTTTAAGATTAGAAACACACAGTCACTTGCTTGTTGAAAAGAAAACAAGCTAGGACTATTAACATGATCGGAGGCTTTCATGTCCACAGGAAGACTTTTTCGTCTCTTACTGTCATGCAAGGATAATTTTTTTATGGTAATAATTTAAAATACACTTGCTTGAATGAAAAATGTATAAAAGATGTTTTGGAGTTACCAATATAATGGCAGCAGTATAAACCAAATGTTTGGAAATTGGTTCATAACAAAACTATACAGATATTTCAAAACAGCTGGATGGTTTTTTTGGGGGGGGATATACAATCTGCTCAATCATAATTGCTTGCTTTATCAATGCATTCAGCTGAAGGGAGCAGTGAATGTGTCAAATGAGACAATATGTAACAAAATGTGAAGATGGTGAAACAAAATAATAAACTGAGGGCAGGAAATTCCTTTAGTTGTTAGTAGAAGACGCACTAAATGACCTGCGAGTGGTATGAGCCGTATTAACTTTGGACAACAGATGTCCCTCCGGCTCCAAGTTAATGAGAATGAGTGCCGGTGAGAGGCAGTCATGAGGAGAAACAACCAACGGCAAAAAAAAAGTTGAGAGTGAAGACATGAAGCTATGAAAATAACCCACCCTGAGGATGTGTTGCTGACACTAGACCTCATGGACAACCCACATGGCAAGAGCCTGGTTAGTATGTGTGCATCTGCCTGCGGCTCCTGGATTTTTTTAACTGTATGAAATCCTGATAGTGTATATATGGGCAGCTGAAGGCTTGAATGATTATGAAGAGAGTTGCTCTATGTCACTGCAAATCTTTAGATGTTGTTCTAAAGCAGTCTTATTAAGAGGATCCTAAGAGTTGTCCATAATCTTAATAATTTTAATAAAAATCTTTTTTTGAACCATCTTCTTCAATAGTTCCACTGCAGTCCTCAGGACAGTACCAGCCTTCTGTAATAGGTTGTTTAGCCAAGGGTGGAATCTAAACGGCTCTCAAAACAACACAAGAAAACTGTCTTGGTAAATAATGTAGACAGACCTCAGTTCTAGAAGATATATTTGGGCTGCAGACACACAGTAATATGCACTGAATGACACAATCTATTGTTGACAAGCATCGCTTATCCACCTCCTTTTTTTTCGCTTTGTATAGTCAGAAACCCAAAAGTAGATGCAGTTTGAATCCGATACTGCACAGGTATTGTTTCGGTAACCACTGCGCCTCCTTTTCATACTTTTATTTTATTTTACCTTCATTGTAACAGTTTACACTCGCAAGACTGTCAATTTTCTTGTTTAGGGATATCTCAAAGAAAAGATGGTAGGTGTGTAGAAAGCAACAGAGCATCAACAATCACTTACAGTAAGGCCATGCTGTTTGTAAAACTCCAATGGATGAGCTCATGGTGGGATCTTTGCTCAATAACAGACAAAGTGATGTAACTGTGGGGTCACTGTTGCAACATCTTAGTAGCACTGTTGTAAATTCTCTAGCTGCAGTGCATATGAGCAGTTTATCTCACAATATGTACACAGTGCATCCGTGTTAAATTTTGTATTGTTTTTTACTTTATTCTTTCAACTCAAACATCTTTTTAAATACTGTTTTAGATTGGGCCATTATAACTGGCTTTTTTTTTTTTTAATTAATTTTATGAATTAAAACCAGCTTCTTAAATGTTTCTTCTTTTAACCACTAACTTAACATCTGAAAACCTAGCAACTAGAGACTAAACTTTGTAGAGTTTACATATAAATGTATTTATATTTATTAATACAAGAGCTAATATTAAGACGGAGAAACAGCCGAAACCTAAATCCGATAACTGTTTAAGCAAAGCATTGGAAACAAATTCCAATCAAAGACAAACTTTTTTTCTAGCATGTCAAAAAAGTAATAATAAAAATCATCTAAGATAACCTAGTCTACTGGTACACATCCATTGCTGACTAGGGTGATTGTTTAGTGCTTTCAGGTTGAATAATTTCTTTACACCAACAAATCTAACATGACTTAGCATAACTTTCGACAATGTTTAATACAAATCGCGGTGAATATGTGCATAATAATTTGGCCCACCACCCTGTGAAGCTAAAGCGATAAATTGACTGTACAAGTTCACTTGTCAAAAATAAGCTGTCCAGACTCCAGTATCCATCCATCCGTCGAAGCAATTTTATACCCTGGCCCTGCTGCTGGAAGCCTGTAGTGCCAATTACGTGAGCGGGTGAGTGCCAGGTGCAGATTGCCAGCAACAGGCCCTGCCAATTAAAGCCAAACCTCATGTCTACCCCCTAAAACTGGGATGGTATCTAGGTATGTCAAGCTAGGCAAATGGGTGCAGGACTCCTGCCGTTGTGTGAAAAATTGTGGGATGGACATCTTTTAAGACAAGAAAATGTGAAAGATGAAACTTAACGCAAAAGGTGAAAGCTAAAGCTATGGACACTCTGTACCTAAATATTTTTTTTATATGAAACCCTACAGTCAGCGGTAAAGTGAACAACACCTCTAGTCTATTATATGTTTTTGAAAGGCATAGATTTTTTTTTAATTTACATAAACTTTGGTGTTCTTCTCATAGTTAGCATTTTTACTTAGTCACTTTCATTTCGCTGAATTATAATACTGACCTGAATCATGAACATGGGCAGGTCAAGTGTTACGCGCTTTAGAAGTTGCCTTGTGTTCCTTCCTGGCCTCGTGGATTAGTCACCAGTGCACTCTGGGAATAATTTTGGTAGGCAGTCACTACTGAGAAAGTTCCCAGCTGTTTGAATTTTTTTTCCTGGTGACATTGTACTCTCTCCATTTGGTTTCTTTAGAACCTGCATTATGAAGCAACAAATGTTGGTTCAAGAGGCGTGCACACGCGCGGTATAGCACACAAAGAGGTCTATCACCAGTCAGCAATGGTTGCATGTAATGACCATTGAACAAGTATGCCAGACACTGCAGTCTGCAAGCACTTTCAAAATGGAGTAAAGGTTCATTTTAACTTAGCAACGTTGCCATTGCTTTTGCATCCCCTATCTTGAGTTTCACGCCAGGGGCGATGACTGCCATAAGTCCCAGTTGTTTAGCGCTTCCCATATGCTGGGCCTTTTTATAAATGTAAGAATATTCGTTTCCTCATCTGCTCCTGAATTTGTTATTGTTTGCTTTATATTTTAATACAACCTGTATATAAATTATTTCTTATGTTTAAAAGACTTGGTTTCAGTTAGGCCTAACAGCTAAAACATTTGCATAATTCAGTACCCTTGGCTTTGAAAGGCAAACAAAACAAAAACCTGAAACTCCAATAAAACAAAAAATTAATAGAATAAATAAAACTATCTACATTGATTGCGATCTAATTAAAACAAAGAAAAACCCTGTTTACTTCTACAACTGTTCTTAAAACCTGAGATGTGGTGTGAAGGGAATATTCAAAGATACATGCTTTATCTTTACTTTTTTTTTACCACAAAGTGTTAGCAGTAAGATTCTCCAGGTCTCCTATACGTCTGTTGTGGAGAGTGTAATCTAATTTCCCACCATCATTTGGAGCAGCTGGCTCTGTTTTGGGGAAACACTGGGGAAAAAGTGGGGATAATGCTGCAAAGAAGATTTTCTTTTAATCAATGAAATATTGGCCAATCTAAAGCATTTTCTTTATGAAACTGTTTTAAAATAACAAGTATGTTCACAGTAGTAAGTTTCTTTTGTTTTTTTGCAATGGAGACGGCAACAGAAGATACGTATATATGTGTAGATGTGTTTATATTATATCTGTATTTCTTATTAGCTAGTTTAGGGAAGTAACTTTTGCGTATTTATCGATTGGTTAAGACTTTGGGAGGTGGAGGGTGAGGTTGTACCCCTGAGAAACTGTGTAAATGTAGGATTGTGATAGTGTATTGAAGAAGGATTCCCTTTTGTTTCTTAAACAAATTCCGGTAACATTACAAAAAAAAAAATTTAAACTGGTTTGAACTATAGCATGAAAGATGTGTATTTAATCAAATGTTTGTTTTTGAAGTCTTAGCTTTCAAAATTAGCACTCAAGGTACCATCAAAAGACCTGGGGGGCTGAATGGACATTAAGACTGATAGGAGAAAGTGGACAGCCAAGAATATCTAATCTGTTCTTATTAGGCCTAATCTTTGCATCTGTACTATGATTACTCATGCCAACTCTAGAGAAAAGGAATAGAAATTGACAAAAAATTGAATGATATAAAAAATGCAAAATTTGTTAAAGAACCTTAAAATCCTGTGTAGCTTTATTTAACAGAAACCTGGACAAGAGGTGGCTAAAAAAGTAGGACAAACTACACATATGGTTTAAGTGTTATGAACCATTTACCAGACAAAACCATATTACTTCACCCAAACCAATGTTTGTAGTAAGGGAAGATTGATGACCTTGGTTTTGATTGAAAAGTCTGCCTGAGGGTTAGAGCCTTGTTTCTGGGTGAGATGCTATGACCAGTGATTGATTAAACAATGGACCAGTCTGGCTCCATGGGGAGAGGAATTGTTGAAAATAAAAAGAGAGAATGGCTATGATTTCAGTACAACAAAGATGTGTTGGCTGACAGCTAAATGTACACTATGAATACACACAGGTTATGTTTCTCTACCCTTGTAGGGACTTTCCATTGACATACATTTATTTGTCATGGATTTCTATAGCCTAAACCTGTACCCAACCCTATGCCTAACAATTACCAGTACATGCCTAACCCTTAATCTAACCCCAACTCAAGTGACAACATAGTTTATAGTATAGTATATCTTACCCCAAATGAATACATTGCCTTTAAATGTAGTGTCTGAGATGGCCTAAAGAGTTATGTAGTTTTTCTCAATAAGTCGGTAAAAACTTTATAACATGGAAGGATGACGACCTAATTGACTGTCAAGGTAGAAAAGAAACAAAACAAAGATGTGCTGGGAATATTTGTAATTTATTAACTGTCCGCAAAACTAACCAACACTTATTTCCTTATAAGCATTTTCTCCCGTGCAAGCGCTCTCTTCAATGCCTTTTTCAAACAGTTAGTTTTCTGCTATTTAAAATATTTCTTGTCATTTCTTTTAAACTTATTTTAAAAATAACTTTATTTTATGGCATTTCATAAAAGAAATATCTCCATAAAGGTTCATTGATTCCAAACAATATACAGTATTTGTACCATTTAAGAAAAAACTAAATTACATTTACTTAATTCAATTCTTTCAACATCGGCTTTATTTGTTCTATTTAACAAAAGAAATTATGCATTGCTATAAACATTACTTTTGTTATTTTTTTAAAGCTTGTTTATTATAACCATGTAAATCCCTGTTTTTTTGTTTTTTTACAAAAAAACTTTTTTTCTGAAACATCTTTTTTATAAACCTTTTTTCCTTTCTACATTGTAGGCTTTTAACAAACCCCCATATTTTCTGTTCCAATTTACTTTTCTTTGGTCTCCCACAACTGGAATTACATATGTGACCACCGATGTCGAACGTTTTCCCTTCAGACAACAGAACCCCAGAAACCAAACATTACAAACGACGACAA
This sequence comes from Orestias chungarensis, assembly GCA_032876305.1. Classification (NCBI taxonomy): domain Eukaryota; kingdom Metazoa; phylum Chordata; class Actinopteri; order Cyprinodontiformes; family Cyprinodontidae; genus Orestias; species Orestias chungarensis. Next base: position 1,239,611 of record JAVLVB010001023.1, on the reverse strand, counting down.
CAAACAACCCTGCCTACAACGTTGTGAAGTTTCAATTACAGGTAGATTTGTTGGCTATCGGCTGCCAGTCAACCTGACAAGGAACGGGAATGGCTGAGAGGAAAGCATTCCTACTGGGAGGGTACAAACCATCTAGCACCCTCACCACACATTGAATTTAATCATTTTACATTTATGCAATCTTTGTGTAATTAGTGTTACTGAGATTATGATTACTTCTCTGAGAGAAAAAACATGCAACAAAAGTCAATAATCTGGGAAAAAAACAATTCATGAACAAAAGCCAATTTATATATAAACAAAAGCAAAGCTCTTGAATTAAAAAGATGTAAGTTAGCAAATGCGCAACATAAATGCTGTTATTTGGAACAATACCTACTGTAATACTATAACCAAGAAGTTCATCTAGAAGTTAATTAAAGACATCAAAACATTTTATTCATAAGGCATTTATTTAGTAAAGGCTATTCATGTTTTAAATGAATAAGTAACCAGTGTATGTACAATATTTTTAAATGATGTGACTCTTACAGTTATGCATTCATGCTTTAAGTTTAAATTTGACATGAAGTAAATAAAACTATTGTTGTTCTCACCTAAAGTGCAAACACAAAGGAAACAAACGTCAAGTCCACTTATAAAGAGCTCTTTTAGGGGTTTTGGTCATTAAAGAATAATCTGGATCATTCTTTTAAAAAGGCCGAGCAGAAATTATAGCTTTTAGGTTTCTAAAAAGGATCTATCCGAAACATTGATTTTGGGAAGCCAAAGTCGGTGACGCTGCTAAGAAGAAAAGATGGATAAAAACTTCTTTATGTAAACCGAATGAAAGCTGACAACTAAAAACCACATTACAATCGTTCTCTTAAACGACACAGTTGGTGTTACAAAAATATTTTTATCAAGTGTTTTTCGTTTACTTCGTTCCGATTAATTTAATCCGTCTTGCTTGCTATGTTTTACTGGAAATTTATCCTAGCTGTATTAAAAATGTTCTATTTTTAATTCAGATTGTTGTTTTAAATCACTTCATAAATCAAATTATTTTATCTTTTATCGTCCTTAAGATAAGATTGTTTTAAACTATCATTTTATGATGCATTAAATGTATTCTGCTTCTCTGTTTTTAACCTTTAACTATTTCTTTTATTTTTTTTACATCTATGGATAAAATTTCCAGTCATATTTTGTGCAATTAAATGTGAAGACAAATTGTACACACTTTCTTGTGTTGGATGTGTAAACAGCCATCAATTTCATGGACAGTGTTACTTAGATCTGTAATGCACTGAGAATTTGAACTGGAATGTAAATAGGTAGGGGGAAAAAAATCAAAACAAATGATAACCCACCTTTTATTTATGCCCATTTCTTTAAATCTCTAGGATGGTGTGCCTGTGCAGCGAATGTTAAGGCCATTATGGGTGAGCGTGGGGAGACATAACTGCTTATAGGCTCACTTTGATTGTCAGAGAAGGAGGAGGAGACATTTGGGGACCAACCACTCACCGTGACCTGTATCTTAATGAGTGGGACAAAATCAATACATGGTGAAAGGGGAGCACAACATAGCTGCTATAAAACAGCTGTCTGTGTATACAGATTTATTTCTCTAGTAATAATGAACTGGTTTCATTCTGATTTTGTTTACCATAAGCTCTTGGGCATGAATGTCTCTGCCAACTGATTTTTCTGTGTAGTAATGATTGTACAAACAAAAATTACAAATGCATAATCATGAATGCATGACTCAAATCTATTTTGTGTTTTTGGTGAAATATTTAAATTGGTTGGCATCTGATTACGAAACATTTTTTTAATTAAAATTAGCCAAGTAGGTTGCTGTAAATTTCTCCATACTTCAAGGTGTACGTTTCTATTTTACTACATAATTCACTTTGTAGAGAAAAACAGCTTTTCACTTTTTGGCAGTTACAGATCATTTTATGAATTACAATACTGTGCATTTCATCTTTATGCATGACCTGTAAAGTAAAGCGGCTTTGTACTCGATAAGAGGAGCTGTTAAAAGAAGCTCATGTAAAACATGAACAAAAAGGTCGAAACCTACAGGTTTTAACTTAAAGTTGAGAATCTTAGAAGTTAATCTTTGTGATGTCCTTTATGAAAATAAAATAAAGTTTCACACTAAAACACAAAAGAGGCCGACACAATGTAATGCAGCGCACATTCACACAGACACACACAAAAGAAAAAACATGTTTTATGTTTCATCAAAAATGAGTACACCCTGGTTATCAGGAAATCCCGGAGTTTGACGAACACAGAGGCCAAAAAAAAAAAAATTATGTCAAAGGGTGGGAGACGTCTTGGGTGAGAGGCTGTCTTTAAAGAAACGCGAAAAAAGTCAATTTCCAGTTGAAAAGAACATTGGCTGTGCGGAAGCGTCTGGGTTGACAATTACACGAGTGCTGCAAACCGCGCTGCACCTCTACTGATAACCCGTCGGATTCTATTAAAACTTCAGCACTCCAAAGAACACTCATATGGAGGAAATTATCACACAGACTCACAGTGCGTGGGATGCGTTTTAAAACGACAGTAATTCTTTAGCTATATTATTCGTATTGTGATGAGGCAGAGGAAAAAATAAATAGACTGGAAAAGAATATTAACTACTGGATTTGGCAGAAACTCCCAAAATAGTCAAAGACTTATACAATTGCATTAGTTGAACGCAAAGTTGATGTTGTAAAAACTATGTCGTTTAAAAATCTGCTATAAGTAGCCTCTTGGAGTAACAACACATAATATTAAGGCTTATGTAGTAGCAGCATCATTAAGCAAGTGAGCTTGGCCAGAAAAGATATACCAGGGGTCATTTTCTGCCTAAAGCCAGAGATTTCAGGTTTCCTGATATCTTGGTGATTAATGATGTATTAATTTGGAAACAGCTCTAATTTAGGGTATGTAGGAAGCAAACAGTTGTTGAAAATATGCTCTTCTTGTGCTAGCTCTCCAACAATGAGGGATATTTTTAAACTTCCTTTACATTTTACTCAATGTGCATATGGGAATGATTAATTTAGGTCCTCGCCAATCTTTCTAACACTGCTTCCATAATTTCAAACTTTTCAACTGCTGCCTTGTTTTGTAGCCATTTCTTGATTATGATGATAAAAAAATGCATTACATTATCTATTCTGTTTTGAAGACTTGATTATACTTGATTCAATGATTCACATGATTCATTGATGAACTTAAAGTACATTAAAAAAGCATTTATATTACTTTTATTTATTTTTTTATAAATATGAATTTACTATTTTTTTAAAAGGTAAACAAATGACAGCGAATCGAGCCAGGTTTACCTTTTTATTGTCTTTCATATTAAACATATTTAAATTCTTAAGATGGGAACCTTAGAAAGCCGTCGGTGAAGACTGACCAAACCTTTGTACCGACTACATGGAAAGCAAATGTTACCTTTCTTATTCTTCCTTATTACGGTCTCCATCTTGGGTGCAATCAAATTATACAAACCCTACATCTTAAACAGTTTTGGTCAAACAGACATTTTTTACTATCCTACGTATCTCTCATCACGTTTTCCTTCAGCTCGAGTACTGATCCGTACGAAGGACTCATCATATACTTGTTCGATGGCGGGAATCACATTCATGCCTCACTGCAACCCCGTCTGAACAAAATGATAAATTTTTCTATTACTGCGATAAGCGTGTGAAATGAGCAATATAATCAATAGCATAGGTCTGTAAACAGCGGCCATACTCCAGGGAAAATGTGTTTTCTTTAGTAAACAATGCACTCCCCGCGTTCGGTAAGAATGCTCATCTAAAATTGTTTACGAGGCCAATTTACAGGAAAAAAAAAGACACAGGCTGGCAAAATTGAGAACATTCTTCAAGGCAATCAGTGGATGAACAAGTTATGTTTGAACAAAAACATATATATCAGCAAAAAGCATTATTATTGTAGTTTGGGCAGTTTTGCTTATTCCTTCACACCAGGTTGGCAACAAACCATCAGTCTGTCACTGCAGAAATGTTCAGATTCAAGTCTGGGCTGTGGCTCTGTGCTTTCCCTGATAAAAGATGAAGGTCGAGAGTGCTCTGGAGCTGGTTTTCTTTCAGGAAATCCTGACAAGTCTTGTAGGTCCTGCTCTTAAGTACCGTCTATTACAACATTATGCTTCTTCACTGTACGGAAGGAAGCAGTGCCTTATTTTTTCCCACGTGCGTGTCAGTCATGCTATCAGCTCAGTCTGTCTGGAATCCGAACACGTCTTTGAGTCCTTCAGGTGATCATGGTGTTTGCTCAGTTTAGAAGATTGCCTAGGTTTAGGAAGAGTTCTGGTAGTTTAAACATCTCTCCATTGAGAGATGATAAAAATCCCTGTGCTCATCAGGACATTTCTATATACATTTTCAGATTTTGAATTTTTAAACACTTTGTAATTAAAACCCTATGGTAGGGAAGTTGGATTCAATTAACTTGCATTATGCAAATATAAGATACGTCTCAGACTTCAGCAAGGCATAAAAAGTCAAATTATAGTCTCAATCAAACTTTTTCTGAAGCAAAATAGGTAAGGCTTTAAAACACATTTATAACCAAGCTAATATGGAATCACGACAATTCTAAAGAAAGACTCAATATTGATTAAAAATCCTAGTTTATATCAGGTATTTGCTGGATCACAGTCCATGCACCTTCAAAAATCTTAGACCCTTGAAAAAACGACATTTCTATTGGTGATTAGTCTTTGGTTAGGTCTGCAAAAGCGATTTTCTTTCTGATCTATACTTTTACAGTATGAACCGTTGTTAAATTAAGTTAATGCACATTATTTAATGATTTTTTTTTCTGCTCACAATTCCAGCCTTTCACCCTTAAATATGACAGAGAGGCTGCTCATATGCTCCTGCAACTCATTCTGCCTTTGTACTGTATATATTTACAGCTATTGGTACAAGGTAGAGTTGCATACCGTACAGCTTCAACAGGTGTCATTAACATGAATGTTATTGAAAACAAAGTGCTAAGCTAAAGAAATAGGGGAACCAGTTTTTAAGTTTTCTTGAGAAAAAAAATTCTAAAAGGTTGGATATTATAAAGCCCTGATATTAGTCTCTAGAAAATTTTGTTGGCCAAGCTTCAAACAAACCTGACTCATTAAACACCAATTCTGTCAGGCAGAGTGAGGCAAAGCCCTATAAAAAGCATTTAGTTGAATGTCAGATTACTGGAACAATCCCAAATCAATATAATTGCACCAGTTCCTCTAAACCAAAACAAAAAATACACTTAAGTAGTATGTCGCAGAAATGATGGTAACAAATATCTCCTCGTACGGCATTTGTACTCGCACGGAGTGTAAATCGAAACTGCGCGTACCTGCTTCTATCAAACACCCTTTTCTCCTACTTCAAAACAATCTATACACTTAAGAAGATAGATGGAAAAAAAACAGTGCAGCTGCTTAAAAGACTTTCACTTTAGCTGTTCGATATATCAGAAAGCGCACACTTACAAGTAGCTGAGCACGAAGCTTCTCATCCTCACTGCTGATTCTCTCTCTAATGAGCGCTTGCTGGAGGCTGTCTTGGGTTAGGGCTCGCTCAATGGACAGGATCCTGGATATTTCATCCTGGATTTTGGACTGAGCCTCTGCCTGGGCCCGCGCTGATGTCCGGGCCTTCTCTGCATCATACCTGGTTAGGACCAAAAAGAAGCATTTAAATACTCTTAGGAAGGCTAACGTCTGCAGATTGAGATTGACGGGGAGGATTTCTATGATGCCTGTCAATTTTCAACCACAAGGCTCATGGTTTCCTGTTCTAGCTTCAAATGCAGGGATGCACAGGGGCTTTTGTCTTTGATTTAAAAAAAATTGTTGTTTAAAAGCCGGAGGAAGTATTACTTCAGGTCTTACTTTTTCCTACAATCACAAACATAGATTGAAATAGCGGTTTGGTTCTTTGTCTCCCAACGCATAAAACTGCCCTCCCTAAACAGAGATTTTAGATTTCGTTAGTGTTCAGCCAATAATTCAGCTCTGAACCACAGAAACATTCTCCAAGCTGTCCCAACAAATGAAATTGGCAAAGGAAATAGCAACAGTCGTTAGTGCTAGGTAGCGATCATTGCGGTTAGTGCTTAGTAAGTCAGAACTTACCAAGGTTGATTCAAAGATTAAAACTGTTTTTTTCCCAAATTGTACAAAAGTTTCAGAAAATCCCACGAAAACAGAAACATATGAGCAGATATTCAAACTAATTAAACATAACATTATAAATAACAAAAGATATTGGATGAGGCTTTGGAATACAGAGAAAACCAATGACACAAACAAGACACTCTTAGTCAAATGCACTATAAGACTCTGTCAATATGGACTGCAGCCAGGCTGTTATGCAGAATATCAAAATCAACTTCAGAGGCAGTCAGTCCTGAAAATGCTTCCCTGCTGTTCTACAGTCCCACAACGAGGTGCTTAGCACCGCTGTAGAGCTGTGTCATGGTGGCACCCTGAAGTTCACTGATCTCAAAACACCGACCCAGTTTTTGCTCAGGCCGCCTAGCTGTTGGATTTTTTTATTTTATTTTTTACACCTGTTGCCACCCAGAGAGTAGAAACAGCCGGAGTTTATTCCTTATAATTTTAAAACTTGCATGATGGACAACCGTGAGATATAACAAATGAAAACTGAATAAAATAAGAACTCAAACCTAAGCATGAGAATCAGAGCCTCAGAAATCGAAGTGATTATAAACAAGAACAATTTAAATATTAAGAACAAAAATCTTTTTCTGTGAGGCGGTCGTTTTCAACAGAAGCAATACAGCCGCTTCAGAAACAGGACCAGCATTTGAACCCCATCACTGGGTTGTCTTAGTCTTAGCCAGGCAACACAACTCCAACTAGGTGACAGTGTGTTTGATTGAATGAGGAACATCCCCGAAACCCTTAAAAGTGATCCTCTGCCAGATATGCAACGGTCGAGCCACGGTAGAATAAACGCAGAACTGATGGAGCGAGCAGTGGAGTGAATTATAGCGGACTCGATGAAGACAAGGGAGATCTTCAAAAAAAAAAAACTTGTACGGAAGACAGAAGCAAAGAGATGCACAAAAGACACACTTGCTGAGAAGGAAGATGGCATGGAAAAGAATCGTATGGCATAGTTCTAAAAACAGGGACTTAATCAAAAACTAATTTCCATAAGAGAGCAAACTTTTCTGGTTAAGATCGTGTTAGTCTCAAAGAACCATTTGACATTAAAATCTATTTTTTATTATTATTTTTTTAGACCCCTCTAGGGTTTTAAACACATAAGCCATCTCACGTTTCTAGACTCCTAATTATGATAATTCAAATATCCACAAGTGCATGGTTGCAGGCATGAATATTATAGAAGTTGTTTTACCTCTTAGCTCTGCTGTTCCTCACATTACAAGCACACACTAATCTGTCAAAGTGATAGGTTTTCAACTTTTATTAGAAAAATATCATTCATCTCCCCAGTCATGTGTGAATGTAGACAACATATAGACAATGATGAATGGTGATGGACCGACTGCTAAAAGCAGATCACCTACATACCTTTGGCTTCGCAAAGATGACAGGTAAGAGTAATTCAAATGTGCCTGATGTCTTAAATCAGCCCTGCAATGCAACTAAATGTCAGAGGATTTAGGACGGGGGAGGGAAACTGAAAGAAAAGGAGTGAAAGAGAAGAGAAAGTGCGAGCAGTAGCAACATGACATGTTTGGCCCCGAGGAAGCGGAGCAACGGCGGAGGGAGACGGAGAGTGGGAGAGAGAGACTGAGGGAGACCAGCCATGTCCAGTCTCACAGTCCGCTGGGCTGCACACGTCGGCACAGTCCATCCATCATCAGGCTCTGACTCACGCACGTACAGACACATGGGGAGCCTCCTAATGGCCTTTTACATTCACCATTTCCCCCACAATCCATGCCTCCCTGCCCATGTGCTGCTAATGCATCTAAGCTACCTTTACTCAAGACGCTTAGACCGCCGCAACAAGTATGACTGAAAGCCATCGGTAAACAAGATTTTTTCTTAGAATAGCATTTCTGGTGGTACCTGTGTGGGCCAGCAAATGCGGTCAGTTCAACCTTTTGACAAGTCTTTTTGAGAATACGCTTTTAGCTAAACCTATAGGAGGAAAGTAAAAAGGAAAAAAAGCTTATTTCAATGGACAGCATGCCTTGTAGCTAAAATAAATGTTTACTCCAGAACTTGATGTTTTCGAAGAAACCTTTTATATTTTGAAAAGACCACATTGTAATACAGAGCTAACCTGCACTGTTGCTCTACTAATTTTTGAAACTACACTAAATCCAAAACAGGAAAAAATCTAAATATATTTTGTATGGCTACAAAAAATTGTATTTGATTGTGTTCATTCTTAGTTTTTTGTTGCTGTTCTTCAACATGAACAACATTAATACGTTAAGATTCTGAAGAAACATGCAGGTCATACTAAAAGAATTTTCTAAGCCTAAAGCTGCCAAAAGTTTGGTTAATTTAAACTGTTGCTGTCAGAGTGAGCAACGTTATGACATGTTTGACTTAAAAATTCAATTCAAATTAATTTATCCATTTTGTGACGCAATCTGATCAAGAAATAGAAAGGACTCTATTTCCACGTCTGTAAAAATGATAAATAAATCATGTTGATTTATTCTTTCATTCTTTAGTTATTCATGTTCTTTTAAGGGCCCAGAGGAAAGACAATTTTTACTTAAGTATTTGAGGGTCAACAAAAAAATACCCAAAAAAGTTAGATGGGACCCAAAGCTCCAATCTGATCTTGAGAGGTTTCCAAAGCAAAAAAAAACAAAAAACAATTGACTCCCACACAAGTGCTAACCCAAGCAATGACTGCTATCACTAGCGAGATGCCATCTGTCTACTTCACCTCTATTGCATTCCAGTCATTATTGCCCTGTCTCTGGGATATTGGGCACATTTGTCATCTGACTGTAGGAGATTGGCACTGGCAGAGAAAAGGGGCGTTAACGTAGACGATGGTTGAGTCAGATGCAGAGAAGGAACACACAGCAGCGAAGCAGCAAAATGACAAAGTATCATCCCTTTAGAGGATAAGTGGATGATATTCTTTGGTACTGTTGGTTTGATTGTTAACTGGACTGAGTCATCAAACGGCCATTTGGAAAACAGAATTGACGAGACATTGTAATTAGAGTAAAGCAAACTACAGTGAACTTTGACTTACCAGAGAAGTGGCATGCCACTTTCTAAAGTTGTCCTTAAAAAAATAAAAAATCCTAAATAGGAGTTTATAAAAGGGGACATATCATAATAAATAGCATGTTTCTGTCAAATAGCACAAATGTAGCAATGCTGGAACAATACAAATTAAACATATCTGGAATTACACAGCCCCGCTATTCTCTTTTCTTAAGTGTCTATTATCAAGACCTCTAAGCTTATCATTAGTGAGGTGCATCCAAGTATTTTATGATCAACAACGACGTTCTGAAGTAAAAAAAAGCTGATAGCATAAAATCATCTAATGTTTAACAGAAAGTATGAGGGTATTCAATAGATTCCTCCTTAAGGGCGCTGCATGGACGGCCTGAACGGCTTAAAAACAGTTTTCAGTTGTTGTAGCTGCATCACAAAATTGCTTTGTTTTAACCGTTTTGTCATCCACCCCATCAGGTTGACAATCCTCTAGTAAAATGTCATTTAGTTATTCATTTTTAGCAACCGATAACAAAAAATAAGAAATCTTCCAGCTTGTCAGTCGTCCCTCTCTGCAACGATCACCAAGAAGTGGAACCTCAAGAGTGTGTACGTACAAGAAAGGTGCACAACCACGTGATCATGCGTGAACATTTGGGCTGTTAAACGACCACGCTGCACCCCACACCAGACGCCTTGAGACAACCCGGGTTGTAAATTGAAGACATACAAATAAATAAGTAAATTTTTTCTCTTATTTTAACAACATTTTAATCTACGGTAATATAGTTTCCCTAATGATGTTACTCAATACAAAAGTAGTTAAAGGTGGATTGTTTTCATAGTTTTTTTATTTTATAAAGACAGGGAATTCAAATTGTCATATCTCCACCTTTTTTTTATCAGTTAGATTTAAAAAAAAGACACTCTGTTGTAGCTGTTATGCATTACTGGTACTGCTCATCATGAGGGTATAATAGATACCCTTTATCAGACACAATACCTTTTGCATGCAACTTCTTACTGTAATCTGCACTCCATAGCGTGTATAACTTATATATTCATTGCACTGCAACCCTAAGCCTCAAAGTCTGACCTGCTTGTAAACCTAAATGTGACTGACATAATAATGTTGGAACCTTGAAATTTGATCTAAGATATGTTTTTCTCAAAAATACTTCACTTTGTAAAACATTTGTTTTTAAATCTTAGTTAATTAAACTACATTATTTATGACACACAAAAAAAAGTCACTACACAAAGTCAATCAGTTTAAAATGTTTGAAACCGGTAAATGAGGTCGAGGTCAAATATTATTATATGAAGTTCTACAAACACGACTGTTGCAAAAAATTATAAATCTGGCATTTAAAATCTTTGCTTTGTGACCAATTGCTTTGTTATCAGTCACCGCATGGATCCATCTTCATCCTTTCATCAATTTAGAGTTGATGTTCTAAACCTTTTATCCTCATAGGATGTCTCACTAAAAAGTGCTGCAATAGTGCATTCTGCGAGACCAGCATAACAGTCCAGGCTCAGCCCCGGTCCCTGGAAACAAAAACCATTTAAGCACCCACTGCAATATTGATGTTTGGAATAATGTCGTAGAATGCTGTCTATGAATATTTAATGGCTCATCTATTCTCCCTGACACCCGCGTGAACACATGCATACACTGCATCCGATCATACAACAATGCAATAAAGTTATATTCTGGCCAATGCAACGGGAGCAACCCAAGTCAACCGCATTCCACTGAACAATAATTCACTATGTTTGGCCTGCAGGTATTTAATACACTGTCCTTGGGATCACTTTAATATTAAAATTATTGTTATGTCAGATAAATAAGAACTAACATTTCCAGGTTGCAATAAAGTCCTCTCTGCATAATTAGTCAAGGAAGTCTGAAAACCAAAACATAAGTAAAAATAAGAATTATTTAGAGAGGAGTATGTTTTTATATCAGGCAGTGCTAAAGGTTTACTTTCAACCTATTTTATTGTTTTGTGGGGTTTATTTTTTTTTTTATTTCATCATGTTTTATCATTGAAAAAAAGGTTAACACCTGTAATATCAAATGTCTATTTTGTAATGTTGAATTTTATTTTGAAGATTATATTAATCATTCATGGAAAGCAAAAGCAACAATAGCTTTTAACAAGACTTTAAAATTACACCTGTGAGGTTTATTTGTGTACTTAAATGCTTGTTTAACAGCAAATATAAACAAAAATAGGGGAAATAAAGGATGCCATGCCTATTTGGAAGAGACTGTGTGTAAAGTTATAACGACATCCAGTTATTTTATATATCTAGTAACTTAGTCAAGGACAATGCATTCAATTGTAGAAGTGAAAATATTTTTCAGACTCAAATCCAAGAGCTGTCTTAAGTCTTTTTATATACTTTATTAACACTGAATAATAATTCCCACTACACTATTCTTAAAAATAATATATACATATATATATCCAAGGCTATGCATTGATACTTCCAAGACAGTTTTATGATATTTTGAAATATTAAACACTAAAAGCACATATTCAACTGGTTTAGAGTTGCTGCTTTAAAAGATCTACAGCTCTTCTGACAGAGTCATGGCTAATGAAGTTAGCTTGAGCAACGTGGCTTCTTCATAAACTTATGAAGGATTTATATGTAGGACCATTGTAAATAGATATTAGGAAAAAAGTAGAAATAGTAACTCTGAATTTCTTTCTGCAGATCTAAAAGTAAAGAGTTTAGTAAGAGGAAGTGTTTAAATGTGGAATGAGTCAAAAGCCCTCAGAGAAGGTCAGTGAGCTTACTCTGAAATACGACATGCAATTATATCACGCAGGCGAGTAAAAGCTGTTTGAATAAGTGTTTAAAAAAAAAAAGAAATAAAAAAAAAGAAAAAAAAAAAAAGACTGAATTTAGACAAATACAACTAACCTTTCAGCATGTTTGAGCAGCCCACCCAAACTCAACTAGTCACAAACGGAGAAAGTTTAATAAAACATTGCAATATTACTAAAAAAATGGAAATGTACCACCGTTAAAAAAATACATAAGGGTGAGACGAGACAGAAAGGGCAAAGAGCATGATAGTGTCCGAGGACGTCAAAAAAAAGAGGAACTGGTGCAAACAGTGATAAAGGATGCACTGGTTTGAGGAAGAAGAAACGGTTGAGCGTGAGTTTTTTTGTTGTTGTTTTTTTTTTACCCTCATCCTGTCTTCCCTATCATCCTTTTCCGTGGCGTTCTGCTCGGATGCCTCACAGAGAAGCGGCAGGAGCAAATCTGCTCCCTCCACCCGCTCCTTTCTACAAATTAGTTTGGGCTGCACCTAAATAAACTCGGAGCTCAGGGTTCCTAGTTCCTTCCTTTCCACCAGAGCAAAATATGCAAAGCCAGATCTATGGAGTTAATTTGCAGACTTACAGCCAAACAGAGGGAATAGTGCCTAATCTAAACACCACTAATCCTCAAATTCTCAACAACTTTTTGTGCACTACTGAAGGAATTCAAAACTGCCACATTATGATGTAAAAAAAAGGAAAAGAAAACCTATATAAAAGGGCACATAAAAGGGACAAGACCATTTCAAATTCTTTAAACAACTTCTATTTAAATTATTAAAAAATTTATTCTGATAAGCATAAATAAAATCCAGTATAAACTAATTTAGAAGTTACCCAATCGGAAGAAAGGGAGGAGACATTTGCATAATTGAAACACAACTGTTCTTGAAAAGCCCAAATGGCTTTTTGGAGATCGATACAGAGCAATCGGCATCACGAAGACCACGTAACCAGGCAGAAAAGTCAAAGATAAAAAGAAGGGAGCATCTTTAGTTGTACGCCAAAATCCCAAACATTAAAACATCCCAGTGAGCGTTCAATCCACCTTCCATAAATTGTATAGCAAATCCTCAACCAATCTAGATATTAATCTCCCTTATCCAATAAACTGTGCAAGTTGAGCATTAGCCAGAGAAGCAGCCATGTTCACCTACACTCTGGGAGGTGCTTCAGAAATCCACAGCTTTCCTCTTTATTGAATAGTTTCAAGAAGACAGACATGTGGAAGAAGCACAGTATACCACTAAGGTATCCGTGTAATATTCCTTTTTTTTTTTTTTTTTTCACGCTTACACATTACAGCAGCCTCATAGTTTCAGTGCTTGACACCTACCGGTTCAGTTAAATGAGCTGTATTACTCTAACTCACAGAAGGAAAGTATTTTACTCCTTACTCCAATTTAGCTGAAAAAATATCTCATCACAGCATCTTCTCTGCCATCTGTAAAGGGGCCATTAAACTGTACTTAAATTATAAGATCAGAGCACCAATAGTAAGAAGAGTTTTCTACCTTAACACACAAAAAAAAAGAAAAATCTCAAAGTATAACGTTAAATATCAGGTGGAAAAATAACAGTAATGTATTTATAGTTTAGTATTTGTTATTTTCATAATTTTGTGTCACAAAATTAAGCATTTTTTGTTGTTCAGCTTTAACAATATTTTAGTGCTTGAATAGACTTTGTACATGTTGAAATAAATAAATAAGAAAAAAAAAGTACCTAAACTGCTCTCTGATTTCTATCATTTAAACAAAACATATTTTTCCTACAAGACCGTATTAAGCAACTACTCTGTGTTTATATTTATAATCCGGAGATAATAGCACCACAGTGATGTGCAAACATGGACAAAAAAATAAACACATAAGCAGAAGGGCAGATAATTATTTACAGAGGAGAAATGAAGAGTATGTTTCTTTATCAGGCAGTGCTAATGGATCACCCCCTCTACACCCAGGAAATGATCTCAGCATTGTGCTCCCCTATACTAAGACATGATTAATTGATCACAAAAGAACAAGAGGAAAAGACAGAAGAAGGAGAGAAGAAGTGCTGATGTACTTCGGAAGAGAGGTAAATTGGAAACAGTGGGGATCGGAAAGGCTTGTGCTGACCTTTTAGAATATTAATGAAACTGGAAAAATAGTCACGTTTTTAAAAAGAGGATGGGAACTTTTGGGATTCCTACAAACTTAAACAATAAACTGGCGTTAATGTAGCAAAATCAAGCCAATAGTTAAGTGATTCGATGCCTCACAAATTCTTTTCAATAATAAGATCTGGCAATAAAATAACAGACAAAAAAAATCCTATAATTTCTTATAAGAGAAACCGAAAGACTTTCAAGTTCAAAACCACAAATGACATTTAAAAAAATAAAGATTATAAAGATCTGAAAGATAAAAAAAAAAATAATAAAAAAAAAGTGTGTAGGTGTGTGCAAGATTCTAACCATTCGTCCATCTCTTGCTCTGCTCTGGCCCGATTTTGCTCCATGTCTTTATACAGCTCATCAGTGATCTTCTTCCTCAGGGCCTCTTCATTCACTAGAGACACAAAGAAAAAAGAAGAAAAAGGGAGAAAGCAAGGAAATGAAAGAAGGGCCCAATACATAAACAAGCAAACACACAAACACAGCTGTTATGCAGAGAGGCAATACTTTGGGAAAGCACGTACTGAAAAAGGTGGGATATATTGAAAATGAATGAATAAAATGTTTCGGATTTCTACTGCTCCCCTGTAAGAGTAAACTAAATTTTATACAGCCAACAACTTAACGAGTGTATAATGCCAAAACTAACATGCTTTAACTTTTAAAATATTAAAAAAATTTAACTGTCTTTGTGCATACAAAAATATCTTAAGGTATGTCTACAAAAAAAATAAATTAAAACTACATTTCCAAATCCAATGTAAACACTGCTAAGAATGCTCCACTGCTACTTGTGTTGATTTTTTTCATTGAAGCTTTTTTAAATGGTCTTCCTGTTTGACTGTAAATCTGAATAAAAACAAACTGGGGGCCGTGTCACAACTTAAATTTAAAAAGTTACACAATTTAAATATAAAGAAAAACGCACTGAAGACAACTGTTTAGTTTAAGTTTCTAAAGCCCAGTGTTAATAATAACTCCAAAGACAGTATTGACAAAAATAAAGAACGACAAAGATAACCAAGTAAAACCATGTCAAACAAGTGCAAAGCAGCACGTCTGGATTGTAATTCCACATTTTTTTCAAACCACAAAAGTGATAATAAAATGTAATTTGGAGATAAGATATCAAAGAGAGGAAAAATGACCACAAAAAGTTATTTGTTGCAAATAACTAATATTTCAGCACAAGCAACTCCTACAACCTGTCAACCGCAGCACCAAAGGCTAATTTTTCATAATTTTGTGCAAACAGGAACTTGCTCATGTCGAAGGTTTATGATTTAAAGCAGCAGCAGCAAACCTAACACATGGTTCAAAGCATTTATAATACTAGACAACGTAAAGCGTTTGTGTTTGGTCCACCAACAAGGAATAGAGATTAATCTTTGGAAACACAAATTTTAATGTTGTCATTACCCCAAAGATAGTACCCACAAAACCTTCAACATGAATTATTACCTCTGGTATTCAAAATATGTGATTGATGTCTGCATCTATCATCTACCTGATGTTTTCAAACAAATTTTATTCTGTATATTGTCTGAACCCATATTTGTTTTCTTTTAACAAACCCTCACGTTTGGGAATTCTCCTTTACAAAGAAATGAATCCTCCACCAAGAGAAGAAACAAAAACAATAACAATGGCGACACCGAGGTGAAAAAGCCGCTCCCCACTGTCACGAGTTTCCAACATTTCTTCATACAGATGCAAAGGAAGGCATATTTGCACATAAACATCTTCTGTCCTTAAAAAAAACAACAAAAAACATAGTTCAATAGCACCCTGTCAACACATATTTTTGTCATTGACGACAGACGTATACGACTCCATGTCCTCGCCAGTCTATCTTGGCAGGTAATTAAGCATGAAAGTAAAGATGCCGGTCGGCGACAG
>JAVLVB010001023.1:1206936-1223388 GCA_032876305.1 Orestias chungarensis | reverse complement strand
AAAAAAAAAAAAAAAAAACATTATACCCAGAATAAGATTAACAAAGAGAAATCAATAAGGTTACAGGTATGCAAAACAATCTGGGTAAATCAACAGTCAGATTAACCATCATGGATACAGTCGTAAAATTAAAATGCTTTGTTTCATGTGGTTTATAAAAATCTTGCCTTCAGATGGACTCCAGGATTTTGTTTAAAAGTGGAAACTCAATGTAAAAATTAGCCAGTAATACTCTCTAAAAATAATGATATCAGTATGATAACTTAGTGAGAAGACTTTCTACATTTTTGTGTTTGCTTTCTATGTAATTTGCACATTTCCGAAAAGCCGAAACATTACAAGTGCCGTAATGTAACAATTAAGCTGCAGAAGGTGCTTTAGGTTTTCCTCAAGCAAAGAATGCTGAACACTTACCTGACCCTTGGAACCACTACAACAAACAAGAGTGGACGCAGGCAGAGAATTCTCAACGCCGATAGTATCCTGAAAGACAGCCTACTGTCCAGAGCATCTGAAAATAATATCTATCTTGTCTGACTGCAGTTCCAAGTATCATTGGTCTCACGGCACAAGAGTCGGAATTTGGGCCCGAGGAACCGCCATGATCGCTGGTAACACAATCACGTAAGGTTAATAATAAAAACTAAAAACAATGGAATCAGTCCCAATTTTAGTAAACAATCATTAGTTATTATATCTTTTGAAATTAACATTTAAATGTACTCATTATTGTTAATGAAGGAGAATGGCAGTAATTATTACAATTTAGTATTAAGATATTTTACGCAAAATTAAATGCTGTTTATTTATTCATCCGTTAATATGCTCACAAAAATTAAACTAAAACTAAAACCGTGAATATGATCTCATAGAAGAAACCTTCTTTCAACTGCTTATATTTTTGGAGTTAAAGGGAAAGCATACCGTCGAATATGCCCTAACTACTCATATTCTAATGACCACTGATTGGTTCATTTGTATTAACATGAACAGTAAATCTTTTATGGTTTTGTACTGCTGGAAGGTGAACCTATCCTTTAGTCTTAAGTTTTTGTTGTTTTTGGATTCAAGGATTCAAAATCCAAAAGGATTTTGAAGGGCTACTTCTGTATTCACCTTAGGACTAGATTGTTCATGCTGCTTTTTTAAATAGCTACTTTCTGAACGCAACTCGGCCAAGGCACCCCAAGGGAATAAATAATGGATTACTTTCTTAAGTCTTGTATTTCAATACTTTACATGAACCTTCCAAACTTACCAAACCAACAAAACAAAAAAAGAAATAAACATTTGTGCTTGCCCAAACTTGAACATATTAAGGCAAATTTATACACACAGACTTCTATCAAGATGCTGGAAATTCGGGAAAGCTTCAATCGTTTTTCATTTCCTCTCCGGCTTTCCTAAGAGAGGCTGCTGATTGCTAGCGAGCCCACAGAGTCAGCAAAAAATAATAACATATACATAAAAAAAAGCTGGTTCTGATATGATAAACACTGTCTGGGGTCCTTGAAGGAGACCATTTGGGTCAGAGACAATTCCAGATTGACAGAGACCTTGTCAATCTCGAGTAGGACATGTAAATGTTAAAAAGATTAAAAGCTCATCATCTTTTTAAACACGTCTCCCACTTTCTCCTTCTCCGCCAATCACTAGGCCCCAAGGAAGAACCGGTGGTGGAGGCGGCGAGGTGGCGGCGCTCAGGCTATTGGCAGTAGAGATAATAGACAAAGGCAAATTGCGTCTCTCATCAGAAGTTTCATTAACCCCGGGACCCACATGGAGGGCATAATCTGTAACATTACCATTTCCTCACGTTTTTACCTTGAGCTTTGGTCGAGTCACCACACAGCTTCCACAAACCCAAATAAGTATGAAAGGGAATGGAGAAAGGTGCCAAGAGCAAGTTTGCAACTAAGGACAGTACAAATTACATCATTTAAAAAAAATCCTAATCAGACTCTGTTGGTGATTTAATCTCGTTTTAGACACTGAAAAAATAATAAATTGCTGAGTTTTCTTACAACAACAAGAATGCTTTGAAAGTGCCGAAGATATATTTCATCACTGTCCACTATATGCATTCATGCTTCCACCTCAATTTTTCTTTGTCTTTCTCATCTTTCCATTCTCTTCTCTGCCCCAAGGAGACATTTTTTAAACAGACTATTAGTCCGGGTCTGTGTGTGGGCACTGGCATATGAATATTTATAGTATGTTGGAGAAGGTGTAGGAGGTTCAACCTTGACTATGGTGTAATCAGCACACATACCTACTCAGGGCATGATTTAGAGACAGCCGACCTGCTGAGAGCCTCACTCGATACCCAACTCTCGTGGACACACATAATCAATGTCTGCCTCATTAAGGTCGCACCCTTTGAGAATTGGGCTGAACTTTGTAACATTTTTAACGAGATTCACGTTCACCGCACCTTTCTTTTTTATACCTTAAAAAGAGCGTGCTCAGGCATGATCAACTGTAGAGGCTGAATTCCCCCCCCAACACTTTTACAATAGGTGGCGGTTAGTACCTTTCTCTCTCTATGAGGTGACCTCTCCAGGTTAATACTGTGAATCCCAACACAGTATAGTTGGATAATGAATTACTTGAGGCCTATGCTTGGTTCCCATTTTCTGTCCTGTGACTATCAGTAAGGGCAGCTAGTGTCCAGAAAATGTCTTAAAATAATAATAATTTTTAAAAAGTAAGTGAACGTAATCACCCCTTAAACCAAACAACTGGCTGTGCCAACGTTAAGGGCAACAGCCATTCTAAAAAATACCATTCAATTCTACTGACCGAATCTTGTGTCCGAAACTGCCTCAATTCAGTCACACAGAAGCATGCTGGGCCTGTTTAATTTCATGCCACAGTATCTAAATCGAATTTCATATTAGACTTTGATTAGGTCAATACAAAAAACCACAAGTTAGGTGCTTGAATCGAAAAATATTTCTACATTTTAAGAAAGGACACACAGGGGAATATATATATATATATATATATATATATATATATATATATACACACACACACACACACATCTTTAACAGTTTTACATCTGATCAAAAAAATATGCTCTATGAACATTTTGAACCATTTTAAATATCTTGCAAAGTTAAACCTTTTTTTTTCTTCAGGATTTGGATCAAGTGTTTCTCAGCTTGGTTTCAGATAATTTAACATCTCCAGCCAGAGCACTGTTGCTCGCAGCAGGCATGAAGCAAACTGCTCTTAACTAAAAAAAAAAAAAAATAAGGGGTAAAAAGTGAACGTTTAATGAGCCCTGTAAGTTTGTTGTATCTAACTGCGGAGGTGTCGTTTTAATCACCAGAGTTAGTGTTGCGTGGCATAAGTTGGGGCTTTTTTAATTACCTCTCTAACTGAGCACAGTCAAGGATGAAGTGGCCTGCCCACATCAAGGATGGCACCCTAAAAGGGATCTACTCCCACAGTTACCTCTGTGCAGTGTGATGAACAGGTAACATTCAAATGTCCTCTGCCGTATAACATGTAACATAACTGTAAAACTTTCTAAATTGTGGCTCAAAAATTTATTTATATATATATATATATATATATATATATATTTATATATTTTTTTTTTTTTTTTTATTAGTACTCAAATAGAAGAAAACTGAGCAGAAGTTTTTTATGCCTTTTTTTATTTTTATTTTTATTTTTTTTATGTTCTACAAAGTTTTTACTTAAACAAGTTTTCTTAGTATTTGGACAAATGGATAACTTTGGTATTTTAGTTTTTTATTCAGTGCAGATAGTATTCAAATCTCACGCAGAATTCGGCTTCAAAGTCAGATCAATGCCCAAAATGTGCATTTTTGTAAATCTCTCGACATATTTGCACCTGTTCATTTGGCTTTCTTACAACATGCATCTTTTAGATGTCGCTAGATATAGAATGCACACAGCTACGCCAGATGTCAGCGGAGAATAACTCTCCGAGATTCAAGAAACAAAGAAAAAGACAGCAAAAGTCCTGAAAATGTGGCTTGTCCCCAAGCATTGTGCTGCACTTTAAGTAACCCCTTTTTCATTAGGATAATAACTTATCATGTCATTAACAGTTGGTGGATGGCAATAAATCACTATATGACAGTAGTTAATGCGATGCCATTCTTTTTTTTTAATTGAGACTAATTATAATTGCTGTGAAAAGTTGGAGGCAAACAGCTTGAGGATGCTCACAGCTAACACCCACACAATCGTCACTATGAAAATAAAATGCAGAACAAATTTCGTGACAGGTTCGATCCTGCATAACCTTTGCCTTCTAATTAAACATATTACGGAAACCATGTTTAAAACATTTTAAGGCAAAAAAAAAACATGATTTAGATTCAACAAATTAGCTTTTACTCATCTTAAGAGCAAAGTTAATAAAGCTGCTTCTGAAGTAGATTTTTTGGAAACTAGTAATAAAGTGAACATTTTTTTCTTTTATTTTTACACTGGAAATGAAACTCACCTGCTGGTGGTGCAGCTGGACTCGAACGAGGCGCTGTCGACGGCTCGGGGCCTGAAGCAGGTGATAATGGCTCCGCTGGGGGCTGGGGAGGAGGTGCGACTGGTTTACAAGAAGCAGTGAACTCTGGCAAGGGAGCAGTAGCTGGAGGGTGAGCGGGCTGCTGAGGCAAAGAGGCCTCAGAAGGAAGCAGGGATGCTGGCAGGACAGGGATAGGCTTGAAAGCAGGAGGGGAGGAGAGGGATTCAGAGTCAGATTTAGGGACAGGGGGTGAAACAAGAGGTTCAATTGGATGCAAAGGAGCGATGGATTGAGTGAGGGGAGGAGATGTTTCAGTTGCAGCGGGAGGAGGTGCAAGAGGAGTTATAGTTTCCTCCAAATCCAAAGCATGGCAGGAAACAGCAGTGAGCTGCTCGGTGTGAGCAGGAATAGTTGTTACAGAATCAAAAGCAGAAGCAGCGACGGGGTTAGCAGCAACCGAGGGTGATGAATGGGAAAGCACCAAGTCAGCTTTGGTGTTTTCTGCTACCTGATGCGTGGGAGGTTTGGGAGGTGGCACTGCCACGGAGTCCGCAGCAGATGGAGCTGGAGGTGCTACGGGTTCAACCAAAGGAGGGGGAGGCGGCAAGGAGACGGCGAGGTCAGCAAGAGCAGGAGCAGCTCGGGGTAGAGGACTTGGTGAAGCGGGAGTACTTTGTTGTTGTTTCGGAGAAGCCATGGGTTCTTTCATGCGCTTGATCACATTTTCAGAAAGCTGTAAACCAGAAAGAAAACTCTTATTTAAGGATATAGCAAAACAAACTTCTAAATATACGACTTGATTTCTCACAACTTCCCTTATCGCCACAGACCAATCAGATGTCATTCAGTATCCAGCATAAATATTCCTTTAACAAGCACATTGGTCACCATGAACTTAAAACCATCTTCCACTGAAACAACAGCTACAAACGTTTTGCACAGGTTTTTACTTTCAGACATAACAAGTAAGTACCCATACTTCTCAGTGAGTTTAAATTTGATCAGTGGTAAAGACTAGTGTTCAAGTCTTCCCAGACTTACAACTGGACTTAGGCTTACAACTACGGTCATTCAAACAAACCTAATACATGATTATATGTTTTAAGTTCGTGTCTTCCTGGAAGGTTGAATTCCTATCTGTTTGTTTGCTTTAGATGAATGTTGTGCATTACGGAACATTTTGAACAACCCGAATGTAAAACACCCAATAACAGCAGAATTATTACGATTTGCATTGGATCATCTACCAAAGCATATCCAAACATTGCAAATGCAAGACCTCAGCTGTAAGGTAGTGTCTGCCTACAGCGTCAAAAATAAGGGGCATTAATGCTAACATACATGGTTAAAAGAATGTTTCGTTTTTTTTCTGCTTTGATATTTAGCGACACATTTCTGAACAAAAGCACAATACTTTGGATTGAGTGGAAAAATAAGATGAAGGTTAGTACAAACAGAGCTTGCTGAAGTATAATTCAACTGTAAACATGGACTAAATATCAGTCAGTACTCTGAAAAAAAACTAAAAAAGTCATCTGGTGGTCATCTAAATACTTTACAAGCAAACAAGAATTTTGCCAACAGGAATCGGAAGCAAACGCTGCACCGTCTCTGTCTTCCTTTGGGTCTTCCCTTGAACGTTAAGCATGTCTCCTTTCAACAACAAAAAAAAAAGCGAATGCTTTACTGATGAGCACAACTTTGGCTGCTAGTCTCAGTGCAAATCATTTCCGCTTCTTCGCGAAACTGTATTTTTATTTTTTTATTTGCATGGAAAACGTGTCCCTTAGTTACGACTAACATGCTCTTGACCAAATTAGATCGCCTCTTAGTTTGGAGCTACAAGAAAGTAGGGGAAATCACAACTAATCTTTACTGATTTTGGGGCAGGGATGCATGTAAAACCTGCAGGAAGGTAGCTCTCGAAGGAGAAGAGCTGGAGACGCCTGGGATGGATGGAAAATCACAAGCAGTTATCCATATTCAGGAAAACACCTCACATAAATTCAATACTTTTCATGTCTCTAAACCAAATATGGGTTCAAACATTCATAACACAAAAGGCAAATCCCATCTTTGCTAGGATCTACTGACCAGCAAAAAGAGGCAAAAATACTCCCCACTTACAGCAGGCATGTGTTATTATGGTAAACAAAAGCTTGACCATGTTGCCCTAACAACAGAGTAATAATAGAGCCAGGCTCAGTTTAGTGCTATGTGATCGGCTCAAGCCTCCCAGGCTATATTTAACACCAACTGATAGGTGGCACAGGTGACTTTTTAATGGCATTCTATTAATAGAGGCTACTGATTAAAAGAAACAGCAGCGTATTGCTAAGAACACTACAACAATGGCGAACTGCTTAGACACTTTGAATTGGATGCTCCTGTTATGTAAGCAGTCTAACTGCAACGTTTCCGCTGTAGAATATGTTTATCAGCAGCATTCCTGGAGCCTCGGCGTTTGAATTAAGGCACCTGCTGGGTTTCAACAGGTGCCCCAGCCTCAAACTCACCCGTATGCCCTTCACCACCGTTATGTTCTCGTTCTCGTCCGACTCGAACGAGACTCGGCGGTTGCTGTTGTTGGCTCCCATCGTACCGACCGCCGGAAGTCACAGGTGTCGCTTTTCTGCACCTGCATACAACACACGGTTCTGCGTTTTGTCCCCTCGCCCCCAAAAGACACGGCTTTCTGGGGAAGGGGAAAGGTGCGCACTTCCTTGACAGAACGGGCTTTTTTCAACAACGTGCGATATGATTGGAGGATTAGGTGAGCCGTCTGTCTATCCAGCATGCTGATTGGTTGTGGCCTCAAAGTGGAGCAGCCTGCATGTTTTCAGTTGTTTTTGGGGTTTATTTGGGAAGAGTTTAATTTCAAGTTGTCTGTGCTAAATTAGTTCAAATACAGCAAACAGTTTATAGACTCAATATAATGTAGCTTACAGTTGATTTTTGAATTGGAAATATTAATTCATAAATCAATGTTTTATACTAAAAGGCAGCTTGCATACAAATACAAACATATTATACACATAGCCCAGTGCATACTTAATACAACTCAACAGAACAATGTTTGTTGAGGCTTTTATAGTTGGACTATGTTAAATAATAGGAAAGTGCAACCTCATTTAAAAAGTCAATTTAGATGTGTTTTGTGTAGTGAATGATCAATTGAATCTAGAAAAATTATAAGCATTGACCAAAGGCTTTTTTTAAAATTGCAAATCTTTTTATCATTGGATTCTTCTGCAGCTTTTATATGATATTGGTTTTGCAGTAAAGTAAGTTCAAATCTCTTTAATGCTGGGTTACCATTCCCCCAAGGAGGATTCAGGGTTGGACTTTGGAAGCAAGCAAGAGTACCAGGAGAGAACATTAGCATGCACAGGGATAACATGTAAACTCTATGCAAAAACAGTCCATGGTTTGTCTTTCAGATTCTTCTTAAATTTTATTTAGAGGATATATTTAATTATTAACGTTTGTCCACTTTTCTGTATCATTGTTACACTTATTTTAAAGTTATTTTTCTAGTTATGAGATTCTGTTGTTCGCTCCCTGGCAAACAACTTATTAAGAATGTTGCCTTGAAGACCTTTAATCAGTTAAAATTTAAACTTACATTTTTTTAAACACAGAAAAGAAGAACACTGACATGTGTAAACACGGTATTTTAGTTCAGTAATTGGTTTCTAAAAATTTGAGAGCATGACCTCAAAGACGAAAATGCAACCACAACCACCGGACAAAGGACTAAAACCTGTATTATAAATTCACAGGACTTCAAACTAATTGTCAATGGCAAAGACCTCCTGCAGTATATTTAAAAGCTAGGAATGTAAATAAAAATAGTGCTGCTGACCAATGCAGTGTTTTTATGACCTTGGTCTTCTTTCAACACCCACCAGGTTTTTAGATGCTGATTTTGAAGAGTTTAACCTGGTGGACTGATTTGGACTGATTGGACATGTGCGATAAGCTGATAGGAGTTATAAAGCCTGTAAATTTGAGATAGTAATAGGTGATTTAAAAAAAGATATTTTTTTAAGACAAACAATAGGTCAGCAATTGCTTTTTGGGAAGACATTTGAGAAACAAAGATCACTGACAATGTTATCTCATCATTTCACCGGTACTTCAATCAGGGCTGAGGCTCCTGGAGATGGACCTCCTCTGCTCAAGAATCAATGCTCTCTTCCACTCTCATTGGTACAGCGGTAGATATGGTGAGAGATACGGTCCACAAGAGGCCTGTTGGCTATTAAGTCACTGACCTTCACTGCGTGTCGCCTCTCTTCTTAGATCTGCCTTGTCAGTCTCAAGAGGACTGGAGTAAAGGTTTAACAATGAAGGAATTATATATATATATATATATATATATATATATATATATATATATATAAATATATATATATTTTTTTATTATTATTATTTTTTTTTCTGAAACAAGAATACATGTATAATAGCACTGAAAAATGGTCATTCGTAACAAATTGTACTTTTCATGTCTGTTTCTTTACGTATTACATTCATTCATGGTAGCATCATACTATGTGTAATGGGTATAATATTGACCAAAGCGGCAGGCAAAAGGCTTCTTTAGATGAAATTTTGGAATACATTTTTAAAAAGCGCTATTTCTTGTGACAAACAAATAAAACATATAAAATGAAGAAAGTCTTTTTGTGGACATAAAGACCCTCGTACCATGCTTTGAAATGGTCAGATTTTTTCAGTTGTAAAAACAATCATAATCTATTTTCACAATTTGTACTATATTATCTGAAATACACACGATATGAAGTTGTGCAAACATCTGAAGAAACCAATATACGTACATATAATACACATGGAGGAACACGTTTTCTCACATTGAAATAACAGTATAAATTAGACCGAAAATTTAGGTAACTTAAAAAAACAAGAAAAAGAAAAAAGCTGCATTTAAAAAAATTGTTTTTGTATTAATGAATTTATTTTTAAAATCTTTTTTACTCCTAATCAAATTTCAACAAAATAAAACAAAGGAGGGAACAAGCTCCCCTTGATCAGGTAGTAATTAATTTCATAATCTCCTTATAAATTGTGAGATGGTAATTCTAACACTGCTTCATAATTCTTCCATAAACATTATATATACTTATAATATATTCTAGGTTTTAATTTATAATTTAAAACAACAAATAAAACATAGCATCCTAATCATTTTGTGTTTGTGTATTTTAATTAATCTCTTTTTTCATTAATTCACTGTTTGACATGGGTTGCAAACACTGGTTTCCACTTTAACACTTCAACTCCCAGGGTACCTTGCGCAACGTCACGCTTCCGGCTTCCTGTTTGAGTGCAGCAGCTGGGGTGGGAAAAAATGGCATCTGAAACAGGGAAATACAGGGGAACTGTGAGTAAAAACAAAGACCCCTCTGGTCTCCTCATCTCTGTCATAAGGTAAGCCCATTAAACATAATATCTGCGATGCTAACAGCAAAGTTTGGACTTTACAAAGCTTTTGTATTGCTTTTGTTTGCAGTCAGACGCGGTATGACTGCTAGCTCTTAGCAGGGAGCTAGCTGCATCCTTCCTGTGTTGTGAACCCGTCCATAAAAATAATCCATACATAGTCTAATTTTATACTTTTTATCCACAGATTTAGTTCTATTTATTTTTAGAAATAAAGATAAATATGCACTGTATGATTATTATTATTATTATCATTATTGTTGTTATTAGAGTCGCTATTACATTTTTTTTTCATCACAACCCTAAAGGAAAAACCGTTGAAAGGTCCAGAAAAAATAATTAAGATCAAAGGAAGGCGTTTTGAGATTGTATTTTAACTTTTTAACTGTGATAATTGCCTCATAATATATACCTGCAAATATTCATTCAGTTTAAATATTTTTAAATTTTCCTTTTTTACCACCACAAATGTCAGTATATTGTTATAAGCGTGTGTATGATTGACCAACACAACCTGCCAGATTATTGTGAAGAGGGAAGAAACTAATAGTCGGTTTTAAAACTATTTACAGACAATAATCTCAAAGTGTGACAGGCATTTCTGTTTTATCAGTGTAAAAAAACACTGTTTAATCCTTTTCTGCAATAACAGCTGCAAGTCTTCCAGGGATATCTCTCCACTAACTTTGCATATCTAGAATCTAAAACAGTTTTGTGTAATCGTCATTCAAAAGTTGCTTGAATTAAACATCGGAATTGCTATGAAGTTTACTCACTAATGTTCTCATGTAGGTACCAGTAGATTTGTTATGTATTCAGCAACACTAAAAGACAATTTCGTTGAGTCTTATGTTAGTTGTATTTACCAAAAGAAAGGGGTTAAATAAGGTTTTGATTGTCTATCTCATTCAATTTCCCTAAAATAAGCAGGAGTTTGAGGAAAAATCTAAAAATGTTTAGGGGTTTGATATCTTTTACAAGGCACTGCATTTATTTTGTGCTACTTATTACGCTCATTATGTAGTGTTATTGTAAGTCATTCAGTCCAGGTGCGTCTTATGACATTTTACCTCTCTTTGCATCCTATTCAGGACTCTTTCCAGCAGCGATGACGTGCAGGACAGAGAGACAGAGAAGGGTCGCCTGGAGGAAGCCTTTGAAACATGCGATAGGGATTTAGATCAACTGATTGGTCAACATTATTCGGAGCTCACCACAGCCATCCGGACATACCAGAGCATCACAGAACGCATCACCAGCTCCCGCAATAAGATTAAACAGGTACGTAGAAGAGACACATTGTTAAAAGCGTGCACCAAAGCCTGTGTGTCAATCAGATCCAGACATCTTTAATCCCAGCTGCAAATGCACTTTTTTATTTTTTTTACACATTCACACTCATTAGTTAATTATTATGAAAGCCGTGGTTTGAATAAACCACATACTTAAATCTTCCCTCATTAACAAATGATCACAACTTGGGAGTTTGTTGATCAGTAGATGCCAGGACATGCTGTGTTTCCTCTGCATATGCAAATTTGATGTTTTTTTGGAGATGGTGCACACTGGTGTGCTACTGTTGCAACATGTTGTATCTTAATCACAAGTAAATACAGGGGTTGGACAATGAAAACTGAAACACATTTTAGTGTGGGAGGTTTCATGGGTAGATTGCACCAGCCTCAGTAAGAACAGAGTGTGAAGCTCCAATTAACAGGGTTAGAGCACAGTTTTGCTCAAATTATTGCAATGCACACAAGATTATAGGTGACATACCAGAGTGCAAAAGAGGACAAATTGTTGTTGCAAAGTCTTGCTGGCGCATCTGACCAAAACAGCAATTCACTGTTTCCAGGGTAATTTCAACAAAGCTCCAAGAAGGACGAACCACATCCAACAGGATTAACTGTGGATGCAAGAGGAAGCTGTCTGAAAGAGATTTTTTGGTGCTATCCCGGATAGTATTGGAAAAAAAACATAAAACCACAGCTGCTCAAATCACTGCAGAATTGAAATGCACCAAAACTCTTCTGTTTCCAGCAAAACTCTGTCAGTAGCTCCACAGGGTCAATATACACGGCCGCGCTCCTATAGCCAAACCTTTGGTCACTCGTGCCAATGCCAAATGTCAGTTTTAATGGTGCAAGGAGCGGAAATCTTGGGCTGTGGACAATGTGAAACATGTATTATTCTTTGATGAGTCAACCTTTACTGTTTTAGTAAAGAGATACGGTGTGGATAAGCCCCAAAGAAGCGTACCACCCAAGTTGCCCTGAGTGAAGCATGGGGGTGGATCTGTGATGGTTTGGCCTGCCATATCATGGTATACCCTTGGCCCAATACTTGTGCTAGATGGGCCAAGGACTACCGAACAATTGTGGAGGACTATCTGCATCCAAGGGTTCAACCATTGTATCCCTATGGTTGTGCCATGTATCAGGATGACAATGCACCAATACACACAACAAGACTGGTAAGGGATGGGTCTGGTGAACAAGAAAGTGAAGTTGAATATCTCCAATGGACCTGCGCAGTCACCAGATCTAGTTATTATTGAGCCACTTTGGGGTGTTATGGAGGAGCGAGTCAGGAAATGTTTTCCTCCACCAGCATCACGTCGTTACGTGGCCACTATCCTGCCAGAAGAATGGCTTAAAATCCCTCTGACCACTGGCCGCAAAAGGATACTAATACTAATAAATTATTGGGGTCTAAAACCAGGTGTTTCAGTGCACAAAATAGCCTGTAGAGTTCTTGCCGGTAAGCCATCAGGTGTTTTGTTGAAGTGAGGCCTGTGCAGATTAAAACCTTCTTTTTATCATACACTTCTTGGAGAATGCGTATCTTAAGGCACTACTTGAATTTAACAGGCAACACGACTCCACAATATGCAACTGATGCTAATGTCAACATGAAAAAATGAGCGCTTTTGGTAAAACAGTAGAGTCTTTGTTTTTGATGAGATCTGAGCATTCAGGTGCACATTTCTTGAGCGGCCTTTCTTTCATGTGACTCAGCCTAAACACCTACAATAAGCGGCTTTGAAAGGCTCCAGATGATCAAGAACCACTCAAACTCCACCAGAGGAGATGAAACAAATCCCAGAAGAAGTTCTAAGCTTTTTATTGAGGCAATTCAGGGATTTCATAACAACTAAAGAAATTGTGATCAAACTTAAACCAGTTATTTTTATGTTGGTTTTCTTTGAGTCATTGTTAAACTGAACTGCTGTTTCCAAGCAGAAATCGATTATAATGACTTGCCTAATTTAAACCTAAGATCTTTATACATAAATGAAAAACCTATGAAGGTGTACGTGATGCAACTATTTGCTTTTCTTCTGTCGTGCAGGTAAAGGAAAACCTGTTGTCTTGCAAAATGCTTCTCCACTGTAAGAGGGACGAGCTGAGGAAGCTGTGGATCGAGGGCATTGAACACAAGCATGTCCTCCAGCTCCTGGATGAAATCGAAAGCATCAAACAGGTGCCTCAGCGCCTGGAGACCTACATGGCGAGCAAGCACTACCTTCACGCCACCGACATGTTGGTAAGTGGTACTTGAGGGCAAACATTTTATGTTTTAAAAGCATTTTACCCATACCCATTGACACACGGGTTAGTTCTGATCGAGTCGCCCTTCAGAATCATCAAATGTGCACATAAACAAGTGTTTACAAACTGCTGCTACCAAAGATTGATTTCCTTGCTCCTTTCGCTGCTTTAAAGAAAGCTTTTCTAGCCTTGAATGGTCCAGTGGGTACAGACTCGTATCATCTAAGTGGTGTGAGACCATTGCAGAGGTGCACGGACGTGCGTACTGTAGTGCATTTGATGTGTTTTGCCGTATCCTCAGCAGGGTGGGTGAAGACTGGCATTGACAACTAAACGGCCGGGCTTTGAGATCCGTCCGTCGCGTTCCCTTTCCTCTGTCCTGTCCAATGTCACTCCCACACATGTTTCTCCTCCGAAACCTGCTAATAATTACTTTGCTTGAATGGGGATTGTAAGAGGAGGAGGGTGAAAAAAAAAAGAGAGAAAATGGTGGCGCGGCCACAAGACCGTGAAAAACCTTCTTTGTGTCGGTGTAAGGAAATGGAACTCCATTTAACCTGGACTAAGTCAGTACAGTGAGTTTTAAAAGGTTGTAAAAAGTTCAAAGTCAGTTGGACGCACAACCTTTGTCGTGGCAACTTTAAATGTGCTTTACTTTATGAGCGTGCAGCCATTTTACCGTCATGTAGAAAATCCTCTAAGGCTCTTTTAACCACAATTTGTTAGTTTGTTTATTGTAACATACTCTCATTGGACGTTCTGCTGTTTGCTTCCGTCTATCTGAATTTTTATAAGGTTTATGGATTAGACATAACTAATGGCAATTTATAGTGTATACGTTGCAAGTATATAGTAAAAACTACATGATTCCCCTCAAACCGTTACAGCTCGTCAACATGTTCCTATTTCGCTTCTAAATATAGTCAGTTTTGATTTTGTTGTTTGCTGGGAGTAATTCAGTAAATCACATTCCCTTAATTTCACCATAATTGAATTCAGTTTAGTTAATTGTTATAGACTAAAGTCACAGCAGATATCAGCTCAACTAAATTATGAGATCATGTCCTCTTTCCAGCCGTTCAACTGATCAGAACAGTTAGCTTTCTAGAAAAATCACAAGAAAGAAAGAAGTTATACTGGGCTGCTTTTGAATTTTTTTTGCATAAACGTGCGCTATAAAAAATGATGTATATGCCATATTCATGTTTGCAATAAAACAGAGTTCTTCATTTCTTCCTTAAGTTAAGCTAGAGGAAAATATAAAGACAGTCAATTATAATAGTTAAATATCACAAATACACTGTCGTCGCGATACCTGTGTGTGCAATTTTCACATCGCAAACGACTGGTTTGATTCATTTTTAGCTAGGTTAATATAGGTAATGAATTTGATCATTTTTTTCCTGCTATTGTAATATTGAGCCGTTTCCAAATAGTCTTGTAGGAACGAATAAAGTCGCCATTCATGGTAACTAATAGTTATTGTTGCATTTACCAACATTAGCTCCGGCAAAGGATTTTCTAACAAAATGCGTTGAGAATTAAATCTCAAGAATACGGCCAGAGAGGAGAAATTGCTAAACGTACAAAAGTAAACAAAGATGCACTTTTATGGGACAGAAAAGCTACTTACAAAAAGTTAACATCAGCAATTATTGCCTTGGCGACTTCATCCATGAAAATAACTCTGATGCTGGATATGTACAGCTCTTTAATAAATTATATAGACCACATCAACATTTATATCTGATCTTAGTGTATCATTTTTTGCGTATGAGTCGTGGTAATATAAACAGTTTTGTTTTATTCTATAAGCTATTGAGAACATTTCTCCCAAGTTTCCAAAGTAACATTATCCCAAGTTTAGCATTTGCAGATCATAAAAAGACAGGAAAAATGGTTTAAGACTTCTAAATCACTTTAAGACAAAAAAAATAAATAAATATACAAATTTTAATATACAATTTGAAACAACAAGATACAAACGTTTTATCTTAATAGAGTTCAGAAATAAACTTTTGATGGACTACGTTGGTATACAATTGAACATTACATAGTCTTAATTCGTCTTCTCAACCCTTGTGTGCTAAATAATTTGCTGGACATCTGCTCACTAAAGACCACAGCCTCTAGTTGTCAGGGAAAGTTTTCAGCAATTAATTTTAAGTTTTAACAATTGCAGTTCCTTTCAATCGGGCACTATTTGATTTAGGTTGAAATCGTTCTCCAGACTTAAGACTAAACATTTTTTTCGTCTTACTTTCACAAATATTATGTGCATGGATTAAATTTTATTTTTATTTATTTTTACTAGGTGTATCTGATCAATTAAAAGTCGAACTGAGTTCTTTTTGTGCTCTGGAATGGCGGCATTACATTCCAACCGTCTCTTCTCGGGCCTTTGTTCCCAGTGTATCGCTAAATCCAGGTTTGCTCAGGTGAAGCCCCACTTGAAGCGGGGAAACCGGCGATATAAACCTTCTCTTCTCGTTGTGAATTCTCTTGTGGGTTCACACTTCTCATTACGCTGACAGGCTTGTTCCCTAACGATGTTAACCATTCTTCCCTCATCATTCCATTCACACACGCGCATTCTGCAAATCGCTGGCACACTATCACACACACACACACACACACACACACACACATAATTAGATGGAGACACATCTGAGAAGTGTGTGCTGTACACGCACGCAGAGATCACATGCAAAGCCTTACTGGCAGAGGGAGTTATTATATTTTGCTAAAGGAGGCAGATCATGAAGCGCATTAACTCATCCGCTTTTCCCGTCCGAGTCTCATTTGGATCAGCACACACTTGAACCCTGACCCCTGCTAGCCAGATTCTCCCTTCGCACACCCCCCTCCTCCTCTGTAGCTCTGCTAACTGTTCCCTACTGGCCTTTCCTGACCTTGCAGATACAGCTTTTT
>JAVLVB010001023.1:1187231-1197289 GCA_032876305.1 Orestias chungarensis | reverse complement strand
TGTGTGTGTGTGTGTGTGTGTGTGTGTGTGTGTGTGTGTGTGTGTGTGTGTGTGTGTGTGTGTGTGTGTGTGTATACGTGTGCCTTTTGTCCATTTTGTGCGTTTAATTTCTCCAAATATGGTGTCCGCCTGTGGCTTCTTCAAATTGTCACTTACAACAATTACCAGCGAGAAAAAATATGGAATCTGAACAATATTTTGTGCATTAATTAACGTTTACATCGTGTAAAGCATACATCCGGAGAAATGCTCAGGTTTATTTATGCGAGGTGAGTAGAAAGAAGGAAAATGTAAGCTTTTCTACTGTGGACGACTACAGTGAGCCGGCTGCTGCCACGGCAATTAACGACACGGTGTTTCTTTTCTATCGATCATATAAAAGCTAAAAAAATAAACAAAACAATGGACTGCTTTTTACAGGGTGAAATTGAAAGCCTTTCGTGTCTAACTCCCACAATGAAAGTCTGCTTCCGATGGGTTGGAGCTCTTTCCAGCTGGCGTACGTAAACGCACAAATTGAGTTGCGTTACGCGGGAGTTTGTGTGTGTTATTTTTGAGGCCGTTAATGGTGCATAGGAACGCAGTGTAATCGGTCTGCCGTACGAGTACAGTTCCGATGGCATGAAGCCATTCCTGAGTATTTGACCACTGCCAACACATAGTTGCCAGTGGCTCCAATCTCTGTTGGCTCTCTCAGCTGAGATAATAGAATCTCTTGATCAGAATACTCATTATGTGACATGAGGTTTTCTTACTCAGTTGCTTGTCTTATTATTTTCTGACTGATATTATCAATAAGTTGGACCCACATCTATCCATTCATTTGTTTATGCCTGGTTGTTTTCCTCTCCCACTCTGCATTTGCCTTGCTCTTTGCTTCCTCAGCATAATTTCTGCAGCTTCTATCGCAATCTCTATTTCTACCACCTTCTGCATATCCTTCTCGGTCCTTGTAATTTCCTCCTTAATCTTATTATCTGCTCTTTTTTTTTTTTTTTTCTCCCCAGTCTCAGAACTTCCATAGTCGCCCCCTTCCTTTAGCCCTGTCTGTTTCACAGTGTCGCATATCAGCAATGAGACAAATTAAATTCCTACTGCTCCCCACACTGGCTCTGTTAGGTTTTATTGGATACTGATCCAGCTGATATCTCAGACCTCAACACCAGCTCAGACCTGACTTTTCTTGTAATAGTTATTGTTTCTGTCTGAAGGGGATGATTGTTGTGTTACATGTTTCCTCTAAACATCAAAAAAGTATTAAATTGAATTAGTATTTTAGGTCCGATAGGAAAAATATCTACGCTTTTTCTAATGTCCCTCCCTCCAGCTGTCCATGTTGCCAAAATCCTATATATTCCAGGTGTGTACTTATGCCCGCTTCGCCTCCATTAGTAAAAAATGATGAATCTTGCTTCTCATTGCAATCCTTGTATTTGACATCCTCAGAAACCTTTTCATTGGTGTTATTTTCTCTCTCCCTTCACATGGAGAGGTGCAGAAACCAGCTTGACCTTTACACATGACATGCGAGCAGACGATCGCAGGAGCTGACAGAAACATAGGGAGCACCCAGTTACAAGGCCTTGGCAGAGAGGCGGCTTTTCATCAGTGTGCGGGCGCGTAGGTTTAGAGAGCGGAGTGGGTAAACAAGCTTTTAAAGTCAGGATTCATGTCGCAATTCCAATCCGTGTTCAGACGGACCCGAGACACTCCTGCGAGTTGTTTCGGTTAAGTGTGGAAGTATTGATTCAAAGCGTAAAGAAACTTCAGGGCAATCAGCGGTATCAATGCAGGGAGGCATGCTTTAAAGCCACCTTGCAATTTTTTTCAAATCGTTCGATTGCGAGTATTTATCGATTATCTACAGGATCAGCGAGTTTAGGTCTCTAAGCATGCAGCGCCATGCTTCTGTAAAAACATGCTTACATTACAGGTGGAGGTGTTCTGTTTACTGGCTAAAGCCAGTCTCCCTAGGCCTCCTAATAAGATGATGTTTCAGTAAAATAATTAGCAAAGTAATTTGTGCGCATGTCTTCATAATTATGTAGGAAGTGACAAGTTATGATAATTGGCTAACAGCTCATAAAAGATCACAGTTCTTAAACCTCAACATGGATTGATAATTAAGATGGCCCAATCTAGATCTGGAGTAACGTGTCTGCGGCTGCTCCTGTCCATCAACCTTTCACCTTGTCTACAGTTTGGTCTGATGCCTGGAAGTTCGTTAATTAGGTTGCCATTTGCGGACGCTGCAAGGATTTGTGGCTATTTATCCTGCATGCCACGTCCATTGTCTGCTCCCGGGATGTGACCAGAGTGCAGATCTCACTTTTAATAAGGTGCCTCTTATGCATGCAGGGGAACTTTGAGACTGTATGGGGGAAAATGTGGATAGTTCCAGATGATTTAGCGTTTCAAAGAGGTGTTCTTTATATGTTTTTTTTTTTTTTTTTACTATCCTCTGTTTACATGCTTTTTCAAAGAGAAAGGAGCCTCTGGTTTAATGTAAATCTGCTTCATCTATGAATTTCTTTGTTGGAACAGATTACCCAACACAATGATGTTTTTGTTGACATCTTACACATATAGAAGATGCCTCATCAACAGACAGAAAATAATGCAAATTGAAGTGGCAGAGAGAAGCAAAAAGACAAAAGTCTCAATTAATTAGATATCATGTAGAGACACGGCTACATGTCGGGTTCATTCTACCCCCCAGAACATTATCTTGTTCATGTGTTGCTCGAGTTCAGTGAAATATACCACGATGCTGTTGTATGTCCAACTATTTCAAGATTTTTATTTTATTTCTGATGATAAATGTAGTCTGTAACTTATAACGTACATTGTGTGGAATAAATGGCAAAAATACAGTCATCACTCCTTTGCTTTTGCTGCTGCTCTTTGAATCTCTGGCTGGCCTTGTGGTTGGAAAGCCATTCAAATAGATCGGGGCATGATCCTCGACTTTTACAATCAGTGGAAGAGATGGTTACTAATCTATTTCAACCTATAACCTATCTTCCCTTTGGCCCAAGTCTTCATCCATGAAGTCTCGTCTCTCAACACCTTCGGGATTGGAGACTCGGGTACTAATTGAGTCTTGAGATGCCAAACAGCTGTTCCAAGTGGTAAAAACAATACATTGCCGCCATGGTTACACTTAATACCCAATATTTAAAAGTAGCATGTTAGCAAAAATCCATCCAGAAGCTTGTTGGATGTGTACAAGTCTGTCGCCTCCTTTGTTATAAACAAGAATTATACGTGAACACACAACCTGTTGGGGGCCGTAGGAGGGACAGAAGTTTCCAGCTTCACATCTTCCTCTGCCTCTTCTCTGGTCGACGAAGGATCGACTGCAGGCAGCCGACTCCAGGTGGGAACCCCCCCACCCCCCGCTGTTTTTCCAGGAGTTTAGTGCTGAGAGAGCGTTGCTGCTGGAGCTCCGTCAGAACTCGTGAAGGTTATTGAAGTTTCTGGAGCACAATCAATACCGGATGTATACAGAGCCCCTCTTTGACGTCCAAGGACACTCGGAGCTTTAAACATCAAGCGAGCAGCCAGGGATATTAGTCAATACGTTTTGTGACAAAACGCTTGCCAAGGGATTTCGGTGAGAAAACATACGATTTCTATTAAGCCCTGAGAAAGAAACAAGGTGCTGCTTTTAAGAGTTCTTTGGAACATGGATTCATGGAAACAGGAAATCAGATGCTGATTGTCCAAATGGACAGCTGGGCTTACGCCATGACAAGTGCTCACCTGCGAAGCTATGAGTGATGCTCCCCTAATTGCTCTAATTCTTTGGCTGTTGGGGCCTAATAAAAGTTTAGTTTGCGCTTGCTCCATGAATGGAAGCATCAGGACGTTTTAGCGATGAACCAATAGACGGCACTGCCGCTAATGATTTACAGCGGCGGGCTTCCATTAAGCTTCTCTCCATTTTAATTTCTCTTTGCACTCAGGCGGCGGGGCTCATTTAAGTTTGGGACGCGACCCAAGCAATTCATGTGCACAATGAGGTTGATTGAATACTGTTGGTGGAAATGATTGTGAAGGAAGCCCTGCAGAGAGATGTTATGTTTTATTTGTTGCCTTTCTCTCTCTATCAAACACACACACTCACACCATCACACCCTAACATGCGCTTTTGAACTCTTGTTCTTAGTCATCTAATTTGCCACGATGACTTTGCACATGTTCCACATGATTACATATTTGTTTTGCTTTTTTCACTTATTAATTCAGTTCAGTTTGTTTATTTAACAGCAATTTTCAAGACCTCATCTCAAATCACTTCAGAATAACAATCATTCATACATATATTACGATTGATCCAAGTTATCAAACGGTGCATCACTTTCAGCTTATTATTCTAATCAGTTTTTAAAAAGTTTACAGCAGATTGCACCTAGTTTACCAAGATAGAAATAATAAAAAATTAAAAAAAAGTTTCATTGTGGGTGCCAAAATCGTGTAAGAGTTTTAAGATTACAGGTCGCTAATGTCTGTGAATCTTCATTTCAAACTCTTCAGTGCTTGTGCTGCCTGCGTAAGACCTTATCAATGCTCCGGGGATTTAACTAAATTAGAAAAGGCACCCATTTGGAACGGGGC
Source organism: Orestias chungarensis (assembly GCA_032876305.1). Classification (NCBI taxonomy): domain Eukaryota; kingdom Metazoa; phylum Chordata; class Actinopteri; order Cyprinodontiformes; family Cyprinodontidae; genus Orestias; species Orestias chungarensis. The sequence goes on along the minus strand of JAVLVB010001023.1, from coordinate 1,192,669 downwards.
TCCGGGACCAATTACTAATCATCATTGTGGACAATTGAATTTGTTTGTTTGTGTGTCTGTAGAGTTGTATTATGTTCCGGGAACAGTCGCTAAAGCAACTCTTTGTTATGGTAACCAATCATCTGGCATATCTTTCGTTTATACTGTCTGAAAATCTCTTCTCTTTTTTTATGTATCCTCATTTGTTATTATATTTCCAGTTTAATCAGTATAGATCCTATTTTTTTATATTTCTCTATCATCCTCTTTTTAACTTTTTTTTTTAACAACACTACCTATTGGGTCTTTAAAAGCTGAATGTAAAATTTAGCCATATTATGATCATCTAAATTGTTTAAAATGGGTAGCAAAAGCAAGAACACCCTCAAACTTTCTGGCAAAGTACCTTTTTATTTACTTTCGGCATATGAGTGAAATTACTGCTGGGGCGTTTGTCAAGTTTTTTTGCTGTTCAGTAGAAGCTACAGTTTGTAGTGATGTTATAATCAAACAGGCCTCGTTGGTTAAAGGTATCAGTCAGGAGAAGGGCACAAAAGATTTCCAACATTCTATATTCTACCATGCAAAACAGGTAATACATCGAGAAATGCAAAAAAAAAAAATAGTTTTATGGTTTTTCCATAAAACAATATTTCTTCCATTATTATCTCTTTCTCTCATTCCATCATTTCTATCATCCGCCTCCGATTGCTCTCCGTGTCCTAACGATCCGGTTAATTGCCTGCAAAGTTCACGCCGACTCTGGGCTAATGCAATTTAAGAGCAGTCAGATCCTCTTCATCAGCCCGGCAGTGGCATTTCATTAAGTCCGCTTGGATGTTAGCTTGCAAGCAAGTGGGTGGGGGGGTTGGCACCATCATCTCATCATTAGTCATTAATACACTGGTGGGATTAACTGTAGCACTGGGGTAGTGGCAAATGGTCACCGCGTTGTTGCAAGTTTTATGACAGTCTGTGTGACGCGGCATCAAGCTCGACTGTTAAGTTTGGGATTAATTAGATAGGAAGAAACTTTTGAATTAACATGTTATTAAAAGTATAAACCCCTTGCAATTAGCCCAGACTGATTTAACTTGATATAGGTTCTTATTAAAGTTTTTAAAGTTCACTTGATAGTCCTATCACCCCCCTCCCTTTCAAAAACAATCCTTTAATAACTCCTCATATGCTCTGAAAAATCTGTTGTAACAACATGGTTCACTTTACATGGTCGCCTCTTTGTGAACTTAGATCAGATACCAACCTTAGCATGGAAGGCTTTCCCATGCATGATAGGGAATGCTCCACACAGCGTTAATTACATCATTATGGCCAGGATGGATCTCCATCTGCTCAGCCATTACTACCGTCCCATTCTGGGCTGACCCACACTGCGCTTTCAGAATTAGACACACACAGGCTAAATGGCCCTGATAAATTATGAAGCTATTAGATATGGGAGGCTATTTTGGAACATATGCATTCACAGAGAGAGGAATGAGGGGTGGGCGAGAGAGGCAAATACGAAACCGAGGGAAGACTGAGCAAGAAAGGGGGAAAAAATAGAAATGTGAAAAATGAAATTTGAAGCTTAAAGAGACTTTGAAAAACGAGAGCAAATGAAACCAAGGGAGGGAATGTACGGATAGACTGATAGAGGAAGTGAACTTTTTCTATCTGGACAGAGTTTGAATGTTCCTATTCTGGACTATTGTTAGAAGTTGATAAGATTTTTATGAAGCATGATCAGACTTTGATGGATTTTAGCATTAATCATGCAGACAGATTGGGAAACTGGAATGGGAAAAAAAACGGTGTTCATGTCATGTCTGCAGAATCTTTTAGCTTTGGATTGGGGTCTTTTTTAGGGCGTCTAATAGGATTGAGACGTAGTGTGTCAGGATTATTCCATTCCTTTTTATGTTTTTTTATTTTTTTTATTCTCATGTAATGTGATTTTTTTTTTTCATTAACACAGTGGCATAGAACTGTAGACCGTATCATAGATCAGAACTTTCACCTGTTGATGACTTAAGGTGTAAAGACCGATTTGTACAAATAGAGCTTGGTGATTTTTGTTCTGCCTGTAACAGAAAGCCTCTCATTTACATTTAAGGTTCTGCTGATGGAGTATTTGGACGTGAAGAACACCCGCAGCTCCACTGAGCAGTCGGCTCAGCTCTCCTACGCCAGCACCGGCAGCGAGTTTGCTGCCTTTTTTGCTAAGAAAAAACCCCAGCGTGCCAAACAGTCAATGTTCAAGTAAGAACGACATACTTTGGCTCACTTAATGAAATCGGTTTCCACATTTGAAGATGTGGTCACCTGAGGCATTAATTTTAGATGTTATTGTGTCTAAAAGGGTTAGTTTTTTACTTTTTAGTTATTATGAGTCTCTACGTAGGAAGCATTACCTATTTAGCAATAATGGCTGATATCTTAGAAGTGTTTGGCCTAAATCGAGAAATGAGTAAGGTTATGATGCTACATAGTTTTACCAATAAATAAAAAAATAATTAATAGGTTTTCACTTTCAAATTGACCTTTTACATCTGAGTTATTACAAAGCTATTGATATACGCAAAAGAAATTAAACAAAATTAGTTGAGAAATGTATATACGGGTGTTATAATTTCACATTTTTAATAACCTTTAATAAACCTTAAGCTCTCTAGAGATTAACTATTTTCAAAGACCTTGCTACGAAGGCACAGTGTAACAATCTAGAAATGAGTATGAATATAGATAAACAAAATAATTAAAAAAAAAGAAGTCAAAGTCAACATATAGTAGGTGTATGGGCCTATTCAGGAGTGTTTTCAATCTTGAAATTATTGTAGAAATTTTCCATGGTTTTTCAATCTTGGGCTCTGTTCCTCATAATTTGTTTTAATCTACTGTTTTATTTGTAGGTTCGAATCATCGTCCCATGCAATCAGCATGAGCGCCTACCTAAGAGAACAAAGACGAGAGCTCTACAGCAAAAGCGGAGAACTACAAGGTGAGAAGTGGGTTTTGTGGATGCTAAAGTTAGCAAGTGGAGTACTTGATAAAAAGATGAAGTGTAAGTATATTGGAGAAGGTAATTGTCAAAATATTGGGAAAAGAGGGAAGATAAAGGGACAGCAGAGGTAAATTTTGGATTGTAAAGTGTCAAGATTTCGGTGGATAGTGCGTTGGAAGAAAAGAGTACGGTAGTTAAAATTGGTGAGATCTGGTCGCGGTTTGTAAAGGTGGAGGGATTCACTCAGATGCTGATTGAGGTGAAGAGTTGGAATTGGGAGTATAAAAGAGGAGGGGAGTAATGGTGCTCAGAAAGAGATGGAGCATGTCACAGTTCGAGGAGTTGCACTTAGGAACAAAAAAAAAGGCAGACAACAGGAGTGCGGCAAGCGGCAATAGAGAAAGAGATTGACGAGATGCAGGGAACGGGGTGACTTTGCAGAATCCGCCTACAGGGAGAAGCCCTTAAAAAGCTCTCACTCACACATTCACACACACAAAACAGCTCAGTAAGTGAGCTACACAGCTGGACCCTGGAGAGCCTGAACGGTCCTGCTGCTGCTGCTGCTGCCCCTGCCTCTGCTTTTTTACCTACTCTTCTCTGACCCTGTGTTCGTCTGCATATGACCTTCAGGTTTCAATCAGCAATGCCTTATGGCGATGTTTGCTGTCTGCTGCCGTGCCTTATTTTTTTTCTCATCCAACTTATTGTTGACTTTTGAAAGATATTATTTTTGTTTGGAGGGGAAATCCTGATTCCAGTACATAATGTTTGATGCTGCGCTGGGTAAAACTATTAACGGATTGATTTTTTTTTTAAATTCTTTAATGTTACAGATCACCAAACACATTTTAAAATCAGACAAATAAATCTTGGTAATACAAAATGGGAGTTGAAATTATGATTTTATTAAGAGGAATAAAGGAATCCAAACCAACCTAACTAAATAAGAAGTGCCTCGCAGTTTTTAGTTTGATTTAAGGGAAATGTCCCTATGCTGTTCATCTAGCCACATTAGATTAGTTTTAAGTATTTAAGGTAGACTGATATGTATTTAATTTCACACATTATTTGACCTTCAATAAAATTCTAGCACATATTTATCAACTTTTTTTTCATCCATCCATTCATTAAATATCTATTCCTTTGTGTTTTCTTTTGATTTGTGGTGTTTATTGTATTTTGGAGCTCCTATGATATAAAACAATTAAAAAAATGACAAAAAGGAAACCGTGAGAAAACGCTGATGTTGAAAATACAATTCCACCACATTGTTGTCTCCATTAATCAGCGATTGGACTTAGCAGACATGACAATGCATGGTTTATTTCTTTCTAAAGCAGGAAAAGCTGCATGAGGACAAAGCTGTAAATATAAACTAGAATAGCATTGATTGGCTGTGGATGAAAGACAACTCTACTGTCACCACACAAAGCATCTTTTTTTTTCTTCCTTCCATCTGTCAGCGGCTAAGAAAGAAGGTAGAAAACTAAATATATATATTTTTTTGACTGACTGAATGCCTCGAAGCGTTTGTAAGAAGATGAGATTCCTCTTGGCTTTCATTTCACCTGTCACAATGTGCAGCGTCGTCTGTGAGCCCGAACCTCGGCCTGAACGACTGAAAAGAGATTGAAAGAGTAAGAAATCATTTAGAAAGTAAAATAAGTCGACTGTGATGGAGGGAGTGGACGGATGGACGTGCAGGGAGGGAGGGAGCGGGATGAAGGTTAAAAGTCATTGTTTTCATCAGGGTCCAGTGAAGAAGCCATTAAGAGACTTCAGAGGGAATAAATTAAAAAAATATGCATTGAGACTTTGTGGAAAGGGACCTTTCCCTCTTTTTAAATTAAACCTAGTGGGCAGGGAGGGAGAGGAAAAGAGTTAGAAAACACAGATTGAGTTGACGAATACTTTCGGCTTTGGGATTACTCTCCACTTACAGGTTAGTCATGTGTGTCTCCTTCTCGGTGTTTCCTAGTCTTTTCATTTTTTCTCCAGTGGTTTTACTTGAAGTTAGCGCAGTTATTAAAGTCCACCAAAGGAAAGCAGCCTTGAAAGCTTTTTATCACTGTTCTTGTTCAGTGTGAGTGGACATGGCAAAACCGGGAACAAGACTCTCCAGGCGGAGTTTTGAGTTATTTACAGAATCTGAAAGCGTGGATTCTAAGCTTTACATGGATACCAAACACATAGAAATCAAGAAAAAAAAACATTTATATTTGCTATTTGGATGCATGGGCTGTGCAAACAAACTTCTACAGAAGTAAAATCCAACATAAACACATCAGCAAGTTTAACATTCGCTCATCATAGTGTTTGCTGTCGACAGTTAAACTCCTTTTCATTTTGGTTCATATTAAGATCATGAATCTCCTCAAAGGGATAAAACTACCCATTAACAAAACTGGTAACAAATATAAATAAATAGCTATAATTACTTCTTGAATCAAAA